>MU224078.1:4821361-4847134 GCA_018584345.1 Thuja plicata | reverse complement strand
GAAAGATCAAGTTACTACTTACACCGTTGAGCTTATTGACAATCAAAATAACCTTACCCCACTTGCACTTTCCAAAGATGATACTTCCATTAAGGTTATTAAAAATGGTGTTGTTACTTCTAATATTAAGCCTATTAAAAATCAATAGGAACATTATGTACTTATGCTATCCAAAGATCCTTGTCAAGATCAAAGTGTTCCATCTTCTTGTTCTACCATTCCATGTTCGCTTCCACTTTCTACTCTTCCTAAGTCTTTCCAAGCTTCAAAAAATCCTATCAAAGAAGGTGCTCCTATTCAAGATGTTCATGATCCTATTGAAAATCTTAATGCTCACTCTAAAGATGTTGATGTCCTTGGTTTTCATATACATGCCGATGAACTTATTGATTATCCTTTTGCGTCTTCCATGTCCATCCTTGGACCTCCTCCACCAATACTAAGGGCTTCACATCTTCCTTCCATCTTAGGTCCTTATGTCCCTTCAATTTCCCCTCCTAATCCTCCTAATTTGTCATCCATCTTGGGTCCTTACGTCCCTCCATCTCCTATCTTTCCTCAAGATCAACATAGATGCATACCCTTGAATCATTTTCATCCATCCATCCACCCATCTAAACCAGTCATATTCTTCTTCTTCCTCCACAAGTCCCAAGTCTCTTGGAAGAAACTTGAATGTTCAATACAAGAAAAATAAGCAATAAAAGAATCCATCTAAAAAAGAAGATCACCATGTCTCCTCTAATCGACATGGGAGCATAAAGTCAAAAGAGATAACTAAGAAGAAAACTACAAGACAAGTATGGGTTCCAAAATCCATCATTGAAGATATTTTCTCTAAATCATCAAAAAAAAATGAAAAGCCAACGACTATATGGATTCCAAAGTCTCTCTTGAAAGAGTCTCATGTTGAGAAAAAAGTGAGGTTTACATTCAAGCTTCCAAAGGCTTCCACTTCATCTTCTTGCAAAAACATTCTTTCATTCCATGCGCCTAAACTGCAACCTCTGTTATCCATTCACCATATTCCTTCACGCATTCCTTCATTCACATTTCCTCCATCCTTTCACCACCCTTCAAGGTGTGTATTGACATTGATCTTGCCTTCCTTTTCATCTACCCTTTCACAATCCTTCCATTCACTATCCTTCTACCTTCTATCCTTTTCCCTCATTTGTCTATTCCTCTTATCTTCCAACCTCACTCGCTTTGCATAAAACCTTATCCTCCATTTTTCTCTTTCATCTTCCTTTCCCTATTAGCATCTTTGAGCATATCATTTTGAATCCTTTGCATATCATGGTTTATCCTTTCAAGGAGCATTATCTAAAAAGCTTGCCTTCTTCAAAAAAATTCAAAATAAAATAAAATAAAATAAAATAAAATAAAAATTAAAGAGAAATAAATTCATCCTATGGTGAAAACCACTCCCTTGTGGCACCTTGGATAAATACCATGATGAAAACCTAGCAATCAGGCATAATGCGTAGTTCTTCTACATCTTTCATCTATTCCATATTCTCTCTTTGATCTTGACAATATTGATCTATACACGAACATTTGGGCTATCTTGTGAGCTATCTTATGATGATCTTGCTTTCATTCTTTTCATGTTTAGCCTTCATATCTATCTTCCTCCATTCATTTTCTCCTATCGCTATCCTTTTCCCTTTTGGTCTTGATCTAATAAAAAAAAAGAGTAAAACACGGTGCTATGAGGTCTCTTGACATGTCTACTCCTTTGGACTACATCCTTTCCTGCTCTTGCATTACGCTTTTGTGACTCATCCTATGCTGGCCTTTTATTGCTTGTCCAAATGTGCTTCACATGATATTTCTTTGTTTTCCCCTATCTTGGGTACTCTTGAGGAGTTTTCCTTTCAGGATTTCTTCCCTTTATTCTCCTTCATTCTCCTTCATTTTCATGTCTTCCATCTCTTACACCAGCTTGCTAATCCCTCATGTCCTCCACCTTGCTAAACATTGGGACTATGCAGTGTGATATTGTTTGGGGGTTTGATGCCCATTCTGTCTGGGGGCATCCTTTGTTCATACTTATTGATCCTGAAAAATCCAAAAAAATGATATATTGTCAAAAATTCTAAAAATTAGAAAATTTCCTAAAAAATGATCATCTTAGTGAAAACCTAGCAATAGGCACTTTGATGTATCTCCAAAAAAATTATATATTTCAAAAATAAAAAAAATAAAAAAAATAAAAAAAATAGAAAAGTGCCTTGGTGAAAACCTAGAAATAGGTGCCTTGGTAGCAAAAATTATAAAAAATTATAAAAAGTCCTAAAAAAAATGAAAAGAGAAAAATTTGTAATAAAATTCAAGTGGTGAAAACCTGGAAACGGGCGCTACTTGAGGCCTTTGCACCCCTATTTCTTAGCGCGTGTCCTTGACACTTAGCCTTTCTCCATCATGCCTTGTCCTTGTTGCCTTGGTTTGGAATTGGTCTTTGTCTTTGTCTAGGGGGTATAACTGTGTTAGCTTTGGTCTCTTGGATGCGTTTATCTTTAGGACATCTCCCAAATGGTGTTTTTCAACACCACTCTCAGCTGTATTTTTCAATACAACCCCTGACATTGAGTGTTTTTCAACACTTATTGGTTTGGTCTTACCTAGTTTTTTCATGTGGTTTTACCTGCTTGTGAGTATTCAATCCTTATCCTCAGAACTCAGTATCAGTTAACACACTTAAATTTTTAAACGCAACACTTAATTCTTGAGCTATGTCATGATCTTTTCTTTGTGTGCTGACTGTTATTGATTTTTGTTGAGTGTCCTTGTCTAATAAGTCTCTCCGTGATGCATAGATAGAGGACTTGGGGCATGTGGCATGTTTTTATTTGCTTCCTACTTTATGCTTCACTATTTTTTCACAACCATTCTACTGGTCATCCTGGCCTCTATGCCTTGATGCGAGCATGGTTTTGCTATATTAAATTGGGTAAGCTAACATCACAGTCATCTTGACCTTTATGCCTTTGATGCTTATGTTAGAATCATTCCACATTTCAAATCCAATATACATAACATTCATATCTTCATAGTTGCACTCATGACTAGTGATGGTTGTGTGATGTTTCCGATATAAATCACATTCATATCTTCATAGTTGCACTTGTGACTAGTGATGATTGTGTGATTTTCCGATGTTTGTTAAAAATGGCCCAATGATGAAAATAAGTTCCTTAACATTCTCTTATGAATGATGAACACAAGATCTTATGTTTGTTGCTCTTTTGCAAGTACACCTTTGCATTTTCATGTAGCTTGCATTGTTAGACTTCATGTCAGTTTGCATTTTTAGGCTACATTATGAGTTTGAGGGTTTCCTTCATCTTTCTTGTGGACTTTTAATCAATTTTGGTCATGTTATGATCTTCATTTCCTTATCTTCTTTCGTGATCTCAATCAAAATTTTCTATCTTAAACAGTTGATTGATTTTGGGGCATTCTCTTTCTAAGGAAAATTTTCTTTCTTCTTTCCATTTCCTTCCACCTCTTCCAAAATTCTATCTTCCATTCTCTTTCACCACACTACTACTTCTTCTTCTTCTTCTTCTTCTTCTTCTTCTTCTTCTTCTTCTTCTTCTTCTTCTTCTTCTAATTCAACCTTAGGGCATAATATTTCATGCTTGATTATCTACCTTGGTTTTGTGATCCTTATATCTTTCATCTTACATCAAGAACCTTATCTTTAGTTCGATTTGATCAAATTTATCAATTTGTTGTTTCTCCTCTATCTCATTTCAATTTTGATCATGAGGGGACAGTACCTATCAAACTACAATCTTTGATTTAGCTTTATCAATTATAACAGTCTTTCTTGAGATTCTTATCTCTGACATGTCAATTATTTATTTTGGTGTTGACTTTGTCTTTTTCAATTGTGTTTATTTTTGTCCTGATGTGTTCCTGAATCGACCACACGTCTAGGTTGTTTTGATATCCCAAGTCGACCTCACACTTCAACTACATTCTTTGACTACATGTGTTCCCGAGTTGACCACACATTTGTTAAAGAGGGGCAAATGTATACACCCTAAAATGGTTGCCTAGACTTTGGGCCCCATTTCTCAATTTATCATTTTATCAAATTTCTGAATCAATGCTTTGGAACATTTTCAATTCAAATCAATTTCCTTGATCAAATTGTAATTAATTCAATTATTCAATTATCTCAATATTTCCTAATGTTTGATCATTTTTATTTAATTAAAAGATTTAATCTCTCGTTTAATTAAATAAAAGTCCTCTCATTTAATTAAAAGATTTAATCTCCCTTTTAATTAAATTCATCTTATTTAATTAAATGAAATTCCTCTCATTTAATTAAATAAAATTCTTCTAATTTACTTAATTGAAAGAAAACCCCTCTTTTAATTAAATAAATAAAAATCCCCACTTAAAGCACTTTATTTGTTGAAAAAGGCAATGAATTAAATAAAAATTAAATAAAAATTCCTTTTTCATCACATCTTCCTAAGTGGTGGGTTTTTGCCTCTTAATCTCAACCATTGATCAATTCCTTTTACCTCTTAATCTCAATCGTTCACTTTCCTATATAGGGAAATCTCTCCTTCTCATTTGATAATCATCAATAATCATCAATCAATAAATCATCAATTATCAATCATCAATCATCAATCATCAATCATCAATCATCAATCAATCATTCATATATTAGGTTTTCATAGTATTGTTATGTTGCAGGTTTGGAGAGCAATTTTGGAGGAGGATTTGAGCACTTAAGCTTGGATATTTCAACTTCTCTCTTCTTGTCTTCTTCTTCTTGCATTCATGGCTCCTCATGTAGATTAGATTCATGTTTATTTTCATAGATTAAACTTGCATTTGTATTTTCTTTCATAGATTTGGTCATGCATTGTTATCATTTAGATTAATTTCTTTTGTGCATTGTTATCATATAGAGTAGATCTAATTTTCATGCATTTGAATCTCTTTTTTCATGGTGTACTTGCATAGGCACTAACTAGGGCAATCTGAGGGCCTCCATTTCAAACCTTTGCACTCCATGACTAGAGAGCTATGGATCGATATTTGAGGCCTCATTCTTGAGCAACCTTGGATGGAATGATTCATAAAAGTGTGTCAACATTTTAGCACACAGAACTAAATTTCTACTCAGTATTCAGCTTCTTCCAAAGTGTTCTCCAAAAATAGCTTACAAACTTACTGTCTCTATCAGAGCTGATACTCTTTGGTAATCCATGCAATCTAACAATCTCCTTGAAGAAAAGATCTGCTACAATTATTGCATCTGATGTTTTCCTACATAGTATGAAATGTGTCATCTTGGAAAATCTATCCACCACAACAAATATAGAATCATTACCTCTTGCTGTCCTGAGAAGTCCAAGAACAAAATCCATGGTGATATCACTCCAAGGTTTCTCAGAAACAATAATAGGTGTATACAAACCAGTATTCTAAGTTACTCCCTTTGCAACTTGATAAACTCCACAAATTCTTAAAAATTTCTTAACATCTTTATACAACTGAGGCCAAAAGTACCTCTCCTTAAGCAGACTCAATGTTTTATCAATGCCAAAGTGTCCAGCCAATCCACTACTATGTTTCTCCTTAATCAAATTAGTTCTCATTGAACCTCTTGGTATGCATAACTGAATTCCTTTGAACAACATATCTTCCTGAATGAAATAGTCTTCATACTTACTTTATTGATCTATATTAGGTGCTCTGCACACTCTCCACTGCTCTGAAAAATCAGGGTCACTTTCATACAACTTCTTCATGTCATCAAAACCAAGAACTTCAATTCTTATTTCACTCAACAAAGATCTTCTTCTACTCAATGCATCGGAAACTTTGTTATAAACTCCACTCTTATGCTTAATCACAAATGTAAAGCTCTGCAAATATTCAACCCATTTCATATGTCTATGATTTAACTTATTCGAACTACCCAAATATTGTAAAGCCTTATGATCAGTATACAACACAAATTCATTTGGAATCAAGTAATGTCTCCATTTCTTTATAGCTTGCACAATAGCATAGAATTCTTGATCATAGCCAGAATATTTTCTCTTTGCATCATTCAACTTTTCACTAAAGAAAGCAATAGGTTTACCTTCTTGATCCAATACAGCTCCCATTGCACTTCCACTTGCATCACATTCAACTTGAAATACCTTATTGAAATCAGGTAAGGCTAGCATAGGTAATTCAACAACCTTCAACTTTAAAGCTTCAAAACTTTTATCAAAATATGTGTCCATTTGAACTCTCTTTTGTCTCCTCTCATTGTCTCAGACATAGCATTGTAAATAGAACTGAAATTTCTAATAAAATTCCCGTAAAAACTTGCCAATCCATGAAATGATCTCACCTCTGTAACATTCTCAGGTGTAGGCAAACTCTATATAGCTTCAACCTTTTCTAGATCCATCTTCAAACCATCAGCTGAAATTACAAAACCCAAATACACAAGCTCTTCTTTCATGAAGGAAAATTTCTTCAGATTTATCAGAAACTTTTCCTCTTTTAGTCTCTGCAATACTTGTTTTATATGCATCAAATGTTCTTCTCTAGTTTTACTGAATATCATAATATCATCTAGGTATACAGTCACACACTTATTCAATAATTTCTTCAGAACTTCATTCATCAGCCTCATAAATGTACTAGGTGCATTAGTTAAACCAAAAGGCATAACCAACCACTCATACAAAGCTTCCTTTGTCTTGAAAGAAGTCTTTCATTCACCACCTTCTCTAATTCTGATCTGAGGATATCCACTTTTCAAATCTTTTGGTAAAATACTTTTCTCCACTCAAAAAATCCATTATGTCATCCATTCTTGGTATAGGAAACCTATACTTCACTATGATCTTGTTTATTGCTCTGGAATCGGTGCACATTTTCCATTCTCCATTCTTTTTAGGTGCCAACATAGCAGGTACTGCACATGGACTCAAACTTTCTCTGATTAAGACTTTGTTCAAAAACTCATGAACTTGTCGATTAAGCTCTTCATTCTCATTAGGTGTTAACCTATGTGGTGCTTTATTTGGTAAACTAGGTCTAGGAATCAGATCCATACAGTGACTGATTTCTCTAATTGGTGACAAACCATCAGACACATTATCTAAAATAATTTCTTTGTATTCAGTCAGCAACTTCTCAACTTCTGCAGGTATGTCATCTTCTGCATTCTTACTTGGTTTGTTAGGAATCAAAGCATAACAGATATCATTTCTTTTTAGATCTTTAACAAATTTTCTACCTTCCATTAGACAAACTTTCACAAATGTACACAACTCATCAGCATATTCTTCAATCAAAGGAAACAAAATTTTCTTCTTTCCATCAACCCAAATAGAATATCTATTTAACCTTCCATCATGTATAGCATGGCTATCATACTGCAAAGGTCTACCCAACAAGATATGACAACAATCCATTGACATAATATCACATAACACCTTATCATAGTACTTTCCAATTTTTTAGATTCACAAAACATTATTCACTCACCATTAATGTGTGCTCATCCTTGATGCATGAGATATTGTAGGGTTTTGGATGCTTCATCCTCTCCAACTATAAATTTGCAACCATTTCCTCAGATGCCAGATTCTCCAAACTTCCACTATCAAAAATGACCTTCCAAACCTTGTCTACAACTCTACATCTAGTTTTGAAAAAAAAATTCTGATCAGATCTTTCTTATCTTTCTCACTCCATAGTATCCTTTTGATCATGAGGTTATTTTAAGGTTCATTGGATGCCTCCTCTTCAATCAATGCATTTCTTCTACTGCTACCACCTTTCTTTCTTGTATGTGTACACTCAAAGGATTTGTGTCCTTCACCACAATTGTAACAAGTTACTTGGAACCCTCTTCTGCTATATCCACCTCTGGAATAATTGCCTTTTCCTCGATATGAATTTTCACCTTTCGATTCAGTATTTCCTTTGTCTTGACTAGTGTCTGCATTTGACTTGTCTAGTTCAGATCTATTATTTTCACCATGAGATCTACCTCTTCCTCTAGGGAATCTACCACCTCTGCCTCTTTGTCTTTGTTCATATCTTCTATTCAAATTTTCTTCAGCTTTTAGGGCAAATTGATATGCCTCTTCAATGCCTTTCATTTTGATCAAACTGATCTCATCTTGTATGGAACTTCTCAAAGCATTCAGATATCTTACTATTCTTTCCACTTCATCTTCTACATGTCCGGATTTGATGTCTAATCTGTATAATTCATCAGTATAGTTTTTGATTGATTTGTCCTTCTGATTCAAACTTTGCATTTGTCGGATTAGGTTAATCTGATAATGACAAGGTAGAAGTTTTCCTTTCAATTTGTTAACCATCTTATCCACTACCTTTATCTTGTCTCTACCTTTCTTCTTTCTATCCAATTGCAGGTGTTCCCACCATAAGGATGCATGACCTTTCAATTTTGTGCTTGCAATCTTCACCTTCTTATCTTCTACAGCATTCTCATATTCAAAATATTTTTCGATCTTAGTGATCCAGTCAATCAATTCATCAGAATCTAACTTTCCACTATACTTAGGAGGATTAAACTGAGGTGTGGATTTCAAACTTGTCAAAGCTCTCAGGAATCTTTCCTCTTCTTGATCCATCATAGGTGCAAGTGCAGCTTCACCTTGAACCTCTTCAAATTCATCATCACTAAAATCTTTGAGACATCTTCCTCTAGGCTGGGCTATCTCAATAGCTTCCAATCTTGCAGTAATCTGTCTAAGTATATCAGCCAAACCTTGATCAACATTTCCTCACCCACAAACCATCTTGAAACTCTCTGCAATTATAGGTCAGATCATAACCTGCCACCCTACAAAAAATATCTTTAGAGTTTAAAAGAAGGGACCATGGATCTCAACTTGCTCTAATACCACCTGACACAAGGAGGCTAGAGATGGGGCCTAGGGCATACCCAATACCATCCAACTTGCAGATACAATGCGGAATAAATGCAACACACAGTGGGAGAAGAGAAATGCAGATATCTTTATTATTAAATCATCAAACTCAATACATGCCAGGCTATAAGGCCTTCCTGGTTACGAACATATACAACAAAATTTATTACAACTTGATCTTCTTACAACAGAGATCTCAGACCTTCAATATCTTAACATTTGCATTCTTACTCTAAGACTTGCTACAAAACTAAGAACATACAAAAGAATATATACAAGAGACTAGCAAGGAAGTCAATGCTAAAAACCCAAAGGAGAGACCCATATTTAGGTCCACACAGATCCCAAGATAGATCCTAAATAAATCTAGCCACAAAAATTAAATGAAGAAGTCAACCGCAGCTCCAACTCCCAAATAAACCAACTCGACATAGGCACGACTGAGCAACAGAACACCTCGGCCAAAGAAAATCCGAGCAACAAAAATAGGCTATCTGAGCAACTCGACAAGCATACCGAGCAGCAAAAGCTGAGAAACAGAGAGAAAACTAAGGAATGAAGTAAACATATTTTTGGTTGAGTAGGATTGCCAAAGACCCAAGATGCTCCTGCATCAAGGTTTTAATCTTTTGAGAAAGGGATATCTAAATTGACCATTTTTCATGTACCATGATGTCAATGGTCTTATTCCTTCCCTTATGTCTTCCACTACCATCACCATTTAAACTAATCACTTACCTACCATAATAAGGTTTCCTTATTATTTGAAGTAAAATTTTGTATTTTGGTATGGATACAATATTATAGTGGTAATTGATTTCAACATAAATGTCTATTGCATAAATAAAATATAAATAAGTTGTATAATTTCTTATATTATTTGGAGTTTGAACTAAATAGTCTTATAACTAATTATTTTCAATATTTATTTTTTTCCTTTCATTCTAACATAATAGCTAAAACTAAAAGAAATGTGTGAACATTAAACAACATATGTTGAAAATACAAAATTTCCATGTGGTTAATGATGCGTTCACTCATTAGGCAGTGCATAAAATTAGTGAAATCTCAACCCTCACTATGAAAAGTTAGGATAACAAGTAAGTGACCCTCAAATACTCTTTTTCCAAGTACGTAATAGCTCTTTTTTTTTATGGTCAACATATTTATATAAATGCTTATTTATATATTTTAATATTGTATGAAAAATACTATTTTGTACATAAAATATTATAAATCAAACGAATGTATCTTCTATTCACATATCTAATTACTCTCTCTAATATTTCAACTTATATGTATAATTTCCTATTGGCGTAACCCTTGTACCTCTTTTTGGTGCAAGCGCTAGTTATTCCCTTGTTATATTGATTGAAACTTTCAAATTAACAAGGTATTATTTAAGGAAAACACGGCGAGTAGTTTTTATTATTGTTAAATATTTTAATAAATATAATTTAAAAACTAAAAAATGAATTTGATAAGTATTTAGTTATATGTCGTCGAGTGTAGGTGAGAGAGGCTTGAATGTTGGTGAGAGGGGCTAATAGATGTATAAGGTTCAATTATTGTTATATCAATTGTACTTATATTATTAGATCTTTAATTTTGGCCAAGATGGATTCATACTTAAGCGCACAAGAACGTATAAATATTATATAATAAAAAGATAAATGTATTTATTATCTCATGAAATAAATAAATATATTTTAATTGAAATTAAATATCATAACTATCTATTATAAGTGTGCATTTATAAATAAGATTTGCATTCAATAAAAAAAAATCTCCGTTTGAAGAAAGTATTGTCATAGTGAAAAATATTTTTTTTAATATGAACAACTGTAACGGGTAGGTTTATTCTTCTGACTTTACTAATTTAATATGTTGTTAAGTCTGTTTAGTCAGCTCACTTCTGTACCTCAGGTTAGCACCCTCTTGTTGTTTCTTATATAAAAAACTGTAAGGGGTAGCAATCTATATGCATTGGTGTATTTCTTATAAATAACACGTCTTATTAAAAATATAACATGATATACATATTTTTTTCATAACATATCCAAGATTATCACAAGTTATTAATGTTTAATTATTTCTCCATTTGTTCTTATTATAAACATAGAGAGCTTAGGTTTCTGGTTAGGAAAATATATTGTGTCCATTCAAGTTGACAATATGTTTTATACTTTTAATATTTTGAGGAAAATTCACTCTGAACATACTATTTTATTGGAATGTGATGAATCACACAACCAAGCTTTAGTTCTTGATAGATAAGGATCTATTCTATATTTTTTTTTTAAATGGAAGCATCACAATATTACATGTAATAACTAGAGAGTGATAAAATTACCTACATGACAATGGTCCCTCTCTCATATACATATACATATATATAATATTGTAAAATTCATTTTCATTGAAGCAATCAATTAACTTACAATTATCCACTCAATAAAAAATACTATAATACTATTTATGAATTGATAAAATAATTTTACAAAAAAATTACACTAGATTTATAAAACCACTTTATAACATGTAGCAAAAATAAGTTAGCACTACATTGTATAATGTAACAATATTTCACCAAGTTATCTAATTTAAGGAGATCTTGACAAAAATACTTCACCACATAAACTAATATAGAAGAAATGTGAATGATCCCTATATTGGTTTGCAATGGGTAGATTAAAACATTTAGCAATATTATAAACAATAAAAGTTGAGGAGTGCATTGTATTCAAAATTATTTGTCTCAAGAACAAATTTTAAAAGAATTGCATTTATACATAATCTTAGGAGTGTGAGACTATTTTGGAAGAGGAAGATTGTCTTGATCCCAGATTAATCCTTCAGCTTAAAATCTTGTATTCATTTTGTCAATTTATGCCTCAATAGAACACACCCACAAAGAAGTGGTTATTTACATCATAAAAAAAAATGAAATATTTATTCAATGTGAAGATTGTTAATTATAGTTTTGGGTAATATTATAGGAGATATTTTTATTCTTTTACCATTAAAGTAATGTTGGGAGAAAGTATCTAATAAAATAATACCTTCTCAAAAAATATAGTGTTCTTAACTTGATCATCAACATGGTCCTTCTCTTAAATTTTAGTTTAGGAAATGTTGAAATTCCCTTCAATTGTTACAATCTCATCATTACATCCCCTATAATAATTTTCCTAATCATTCCATTGAAATCCTCTATGGTGGCGGTAACAAAGAGAACCTTAGTAGGATTTCCAAAAAGCTACAACGAAGGTTCTTAGTAAAAATCTAATGTTGTCATTGCAAATTCTTTACACCTATTGTTTTTTGAATTCTTTAACAATTTAACTCTTTAATTAGTAGCCTCAAACCACTTCAAATGTATATGTAGGTTATCGTGTTTTAAATCATCTTTGTGCATCACTACTTAGAAATATAAATTCGTTAAAATTTTAAAGTACAATGCTCTGATACCAATTGTAGGAATTTAAATCTTCTCACAAAAAAGCACACACATAGTGATTACAATTCTGATTTCCCAATCACTGGGAGCGCACAAGGGAGTACAAAGTAAAATGCAGACAACATGTAGAGTCAGAGATATGAAATTTTTATCTATTTATTTCTATTTAAATCTAAAAATAACTTTTATCAAATGCACAAACTACAAACTCAAAACTAAACTAATGGCAGAAAGTTT
Source organism: Thuja plicata (assembly GCA_018584345.1). Classification (NCBI taxonomy): domain Eukaryota; kingdom Viridiplantae; phylum Streptophyta; class Pinopsida; order Cupressales; family Cupressaceae; genus Thuja; species Thuja plicata. The sequence continues at coordinate 4,834,483 of MU224078.1, read as the reverse complement.
TAGATTATTAATAAATAAATAATCGTGTAGCATTGTCAAGCTACACCTAAAAGACTAGAGATTCTCTATGCTCTTATAAACTACTACTGACGTAGAGCTATCAATATTGGGAGCAATCACTTCTGAACAAATAAAGACACGACTATTTCTGCAAACTTCTTATTTCACAAAATTAGAACAATTTCTCAAAAAATATTCTCTAAATTACTCAAAGCACAAAAATATTCTCTTATACTACACACACACACACACACTCCAACTAGCTACTATTTATGTCCATTAAAATTCTATTTGTCTGGCATGTTCAAAAATCCCTCACAAATTCAAATCTCAATCAAACCTACCAACATTTAATTTTCTCTCACAAAATGACTATTGGAACTACAATGTTTGGAGCTAGTTAGGGATTCAATCAAAATGTCTTCATGCATTTTCCATTGTATTTATTATTTGTTGAGGTCATTACTAGAAGATCTTGATAGATAGGCATTTTAAATTTAAATTTCCAACACTCCCCCTTTGTCTTTAGCCTTAAACAAAAATTGTTCCTCATTTAAATAAAAAATGCCCAAATTTCTTCTTAGGCGTCGAAAAATGAGTGCGCAATGACTTGGTGAAAATTCTTACTAGTTTCTTCTCTATCCTAGAAACTTCTATTTTTGTTTCAATATTTTTTGCTAAATTTTTGATAAAATGATACTTGATTTTAATGTTCTCGCTCCTCCCACGAAACTCATTATTTTTCAGCAATGTTATTGATAAACATTATCATAATAAATTATGGTTCCATCTACTTATTCTTATTTCAAAATTTTCAATATTCTTCTCATCCAAATAGCTTGACTTGTTTTTTGCATTTGTGGCTATATATATTCATCTTCAGCTATAGATGAAGAAATAATGGATTTCTTCTTGCAATCCCATGAGATTTCTCCCTAGCTCAGATGGGACACATATCCAATTATATGCTTCCTATCATCCAAACTTCATGACCAATCACTATCTATATAACTGAAAAGTTCAAAGTCATTATCTTCCATATACAAAATATGATATCCTTTGTTTTCATTAGCATACCTTAGGATTGTCTTACCCTCTTTCTAGTGTGACTATTTTGAAGTCTCCATGAATCTGAAAATCAGACATACTACATGCATTATATCAAACCTAGTTCATGCTAAATACACCAGAATTCCAACCAATGTTTAATAAATGGCCTAATTCACATTGCTTCAAAAATATTCCTTGCATAATTTAAATCTTATAGTTTTTTTTTCGTACGCTTGTTTTCTACTTTATAAATCCCTTCAAGATCTCATTTCCATATTTTTCTTGAAAGAGAAAAATAACGTTATGAATTTATTTTACTTCTATACCTATAAAATACCTCAAGAGACCTAAATCTTTAATCTCAGACTATTTTTTCATGGCCTCTTTAAAGTTAGAGATGAGGAAATTATCATCCTCACTAAAAACTAAATCATATACATAAAAGACAACAATTAAGAGTTGTTCCATCAACTACCTTTATGTAAAGTGTGGGATGACCATCACTTTTTCTAAATTCATTTTTCATTAAATATGAGTCACTTCTCTTGTACCATGCCTATAGAGATTTATTCAACCCATAAAGAGCTTTATTTATCCTATACTCCTAGCTTTCTTGAATAGAAACTTCGGAATTGGGCTTTTCCACATATATTTATTCTTTAAACTCTCAATTAAATAGGCATACATCATATCTATTTAAATACTTTTCATTTATATCTAGTTGTAATTTTTATAAATGCCTATACAATTATTGTTGTAGTAGAAGTTGGTAAGAATGATCAGTGGAGCTCTGATACCAAATCTAATTATATTTTACTCCAAGGCTTAGTAATTGTAGTAGAAGTTATAGACAAAATATTAAAGTTAAGATTCATTAAGATGTAATAGATTAAACTAAATGCAATTTAGTCAAAGTACATATAAAATTTAGTAATCTCACAAAAATTTTAAAGTCAGTTGTTTACAAAATTGAGCAATTTAGCTCTATAGTTAAACTATATTATCATCAATCATATGTTAAACCTTCTCATTATCATATAGCATTAGGGTTTTCAATACTTATACTAATCTTGAGCAATTGGAACAATCATTCTTACTCTATGAAGGATCTAGTGGCCTTGTCTCTTATTATTATTATATCACATAGAAGAAACCATTTTTTCATAGAATTTTATGTACATTTACAACATGAAACACACATTTGAAATTAATGCAGCCCTGGCTAGGACACACTTACGGGTACACTTACCCTAAATTGGACACACATTGTGTGCCCATTATACAAATGCCTCATAGGTAACCAAGTTGCCACCTTCTTCTTCTTCCATGAACGACCCCAATGTCGTTTCCATGTCTAACATAAATGACTTATATAACCTTATAAGTAGTAGTTCCGAAATCATTATAGCCTTTCAAAAATGTCACCATTATTTACCCTTTCAAAATTGTAACTATAACTCTCATCTTTAAGAGATTTTTCAATTGACATTCTTTAGTAATATTTATTTAAACCAAAAGATTACAAAAACCTTTATTTTTATGCTCCTTTTATTTCTAAAAATTGTATTTCATAACTTCATCTTCTCTTAGAAATAAAAAGTCAAATAACACTATTTTAACACTATCAATTGCAAAATTTCATACCATTTTACTTGTTACATGAATTAACATCCATTAAAAATTTACTATCATCTTTAAAATTTATAATCAAATACCTTCTACATTTTTATGAACTTACTAATAACATCTCAACTTCTCTTTTAAATAATTTATTCCAGAAATTCTACATCTTTTCTCCTTAGTTATTGGGTGTGGGTTGCTAATATTAAATTCAATTTTTTACCTACTCTTTAATTTTGAATTATTAATCCCTAGGGTATTTTTGATCCTTTGGTTTATGTCATTGTTTGTTCCCAATACATCAACTCCGGAGCTTACACATTTTATCCTCAAACGTGTCGGTGTTTGATATTATGAAAAATTATTGAGTAACCATGCATGCTAGATAAAAATAATTATATCCTACTTTCGATTTAAAAAAACGAGTAAAATAAAACAACTGTGAAAATGATGGGTGAGTTCCTTTACAACTGAAATGGCACAAGGAAAAATAAAAAATTTCAGCATTAACTATAATTCTAAATGCCTGCATTATCTTTGCTTTGTTTGGGAAAGTCAGTTTTGCAGATAGGGCAAGTACTGTGCATTTGCAACCATGCCCGAATACAATTAGAATGCAATATAATATTATCATTCGAAGCCATCTGGTCAAATTCTTGTTCTTCCAAATGAAAGTTATTAATGCAATCTGTACATATGGAGTCTTCACTAACACGGTTCTGTGAGATTTGTATCATAGGCAAGCGTGTTGAACTATCTTTCTTTGGGGGTACATCTTCCATTCGGTGAAACTCTTCATTGACTGCAACACGGAGTCTATTAATTGCACTTGATAATGTACTCCTAGTTTTAGGGTTGACAAGATGATTTGCAAATGATCCATATGAGCCTCCCAGAGATGGGTTTTGTTGTAGTAGGCGAAGAAAAGCTTCAAGATCCATGCGTTGTTTCACAAGTATTTCTTTGATTCTTCACAATTATCAAAAAGATGAAGGTGCTTGACAAATTGATGAATACGAGATCTTCTCCTCTTATATATACTTACTTTCCATAGACCCTAAAGCTTCAATATTTGCTCGAAACGTTTCAACTTAGATGTAAGCAGTTTTTAAAAGGTGCGACCCTTTCTTTATAAATTTTAGTCGAAGCTCAAGCGTGGGGGATATATTGTTCGTATATATACGCTCTGTGTTGATTCAAATATAAATATTGGTAGTATTTATTTCCTTGTTAAAGCGGTTGAAACTTTAAAATTAACAAGGTATTATTTAAAGAAAACAATGGCCAGTGGTTCTTATTATTGTTATTATTTTTTGAGATATGATTTAAATAATAAAAATAATTGGATAAACATTTAAATATACATTGTCTAGTGTAGGTGAGAGGGGCTCAAATGTAGGAGAGAGGGGATCAAATATAGGTCAGAAGGGCTAATAGATGTATAAGGTTCAATTGTTTTTCGAAGGTTTAGCTGGGAAAGAATCAAGAAGAAAACCCAACTTCATCACCCATTACAATACTGATTATAGATTTACATTATGACCTCTAGACTATAACCAGATTTACATTATGGGCCAAGTACCCAATTTCACACTTAAATACATATAAAAAATCATGGCCCTAAGACTCTGTTGTTATATCAATTGTACTTATATTCTTAGATGTTTAATGTTGGCCAAGATGGATTCATACTTAAGTGAACAAGAATGTATGAATATTATCACATGAAATAATTTTTTTTTTGATTCAAATAAAATATCATATCTATCTATTATAAGTGTGCATTTATAAATAAGATCTGCATTCAATAAAAAAATATTCTCAATTTGAAGAAAGTGTTGTCATAGTGAAAACAATTTTAATTTTTATCTGTACAACTTTAAAGGGTAGCAATGTATATGCATTGGCGTATTTCTTATAAATGATATGTCTTATCAGAATTATAAGAGGTGAGCACAAGATATATGTATATTGTCTCATAAAATATGAAGGATTATCACAAGGTATTAATGTTTAACTATTGCTCCATCTGTGCTTATTAGAAACATAGAGAGCTGAGATCTGAGGTTATGAAAATATATTATGTCCATTCAAGTTGACTATATGTTTTATGCTTTAAATATTTTGACGAAACTTCATTCCAAACATACTCTTTTGTTCAAATGTGATGAATCACTCATCAAAACTTTAGTTGTAGATAGATAAGGATCTATTTATATTTTTCAACAAAATAGAAGCATCACAATATTACATGTAATAACTAGAGAGTGCTAAAATTGACTACATGACCATGGTCCCTCTCTTATATAGATATACATAAATACAATATTATAAAATTCATTTTCATAGAAGCAACCAATTAACTTAAAATTGTCCACTCAATAAAAAATACAATATATGAATTTTAGGAAACAATTTTATAAAAAAATTACATTAAATTTATAAAACCACTTTATTACATGTACAAATAATAAGTTAGCCCTACATTGTATAACGTAATGTAAGATTTCACCAAGTTATCTAATTTAAGGAGATCTCGACAAAAATACATCACCACATGAAATAATATAGAAGAAATGTGAATGATCCCTATATTGGTTTGCAATGGGTAGATTAAAACATTTAGCAAGATTGTCTACACTAAAAAATGAGGAGTTCCTTGTTTTCAAAATTATTTGTCTGCCGCATGTTTTTAAAGAATTACATTTATACCTCATTCTTGCAGTGTAAGATTATTTTTGTAAGAGAAAGATTTTCTAGATCCCAGATTAATCCTTCAAAGAAATAGTTATTTACATCATTACAAAAAATGAAATATTTATTCAATGTGAACATTGTTAATCCTATAGTTTTGGGTAATATTGTTGGAGATATTTTTGTTCTTCTACAATTAAAATAAATTTGGACGTAAGTATCTAATAAAATAATACCTTCTGAGAAAATATAGTGTTCTTAACTTGCTCATCAACATGGTGCTTCTCTAAAATTCTAGTTTAGGAACTGTTGAGCTTCCCTTCAATTGTTACAATCTCATCATTACATCCCATGTAATAATTTTCCTAATTATTCCATTGAAATCATCTATGGTGGTGGTAACAAGAAGAACCTCAGTAGGATTTCCGAAAATATGCAGAAAAGGTCCTTACTAAAAATCTAATACTATCAATGCAAATTCTCTGTACACAAAAAATTATTTTTGAATTCTTTAATAATTTAACTCTTTAATTATTAGCATCAAACAACTTCAAATGTCTATGTAGGTTATCATGTTGGAAATAATCTTTGTCCATCACTACTTAGAAATATAAATCCCTTGAAATATTAAATTACAATGCTCTGATATCAATTGTAGGAATTTTAATCTTCTCACAAAATACCACGCACAAAGATTACAACTCTAATATACCAATCAACAAAATGGCAACTCCACTGGGGGAGTGAACCCATGATAGTGGAAATTTTTTTTCGAAGGAAGCCATTCATCCTGAAATTTGCAAGCATACGGATTTTGTTAGGTACTTTCGATAGACAGAACTTTATATCAAAAGTAATTAGTTTCTATCGAAATTCCTTCAGCAAGGAAAATTTGATGAGTTAAAACAACTAAGTACTTTTTATAGAAAGTATTTTCTATCAAAAATAACTAGTTTAGATCGAAAGTACTTTCTATCGAAAGTCCTTGAGTAAGGGTAATTTGCAGAGATTTACAAAGTTATGTAGATTTCATGGCTTCGAGGCTCAATCGCAAGGCTCAAATGGAATAATAAGGAGACATCATTTTTCACAGCACAAGTACTCCAAATGACCTTTCTAACGATTATAGATTTAATTTTTTTTTAGTTTATTAGGTATATGATTTTTGACATTAATCGAATGTATTTTTTTTATCAAATATAAACCTCTAAGTTTGACGTTCAATAAAAATAGTAGAAAAGAGAAAAACTAATTTAAAAATAATTGTGCCCTCCATCTCCAAGTCTACTTTCTATTTTAAAAAAACTAAAATTCAATAAATACACGACAAGTTATAAGCTATGTAGCCAATGTATGTAAAAATTACGGTTTAGTCAAATTCAAACATTAAGAAAATATACAATAATCATGATAATTTTGTCAAACTAATAGCATGCCCTCCGTATGAATGCTAAAAAACTAAATTTGAAAGAATCACATTGATATGTAGTTTACAAAAAAAAATCTGCTCTATGAAACCATTGTAACTCTTTGAAAATGACATTTTTAGAAACATACGAGTTTTCATGGGAGAAAGGAAAAACCATTCAAATCAATTAAAAATATATATTTAGAATCTAGACAGAAAATTAAAAAAGACTCTAGTTTACTTCATCTTCTGAGTTCAAATGGTTTAACGACAATATGTGTCTGAATCTGAAATTTTTTTTAATAATGTAGAGTTGAGTGTCCTATCAAGCAAAAAAGTGTAACCCACTATTGTGGGTTCACCTGGGGATGAGGTGTTTAAAATTTTCAAGACCATCCTAGAAACTTTGGTATAATTAGTTAAATAAATATTTAGTTGAGTTGGCCTATCTGAGTCACCAACAAAATGGTGACTCTTTTGGGGATATAGATGCTAAAGTCTTGTTGAACCTTTTAAAGAATCTCTGGTGTTGTGAGAAAGAGTCAAGCTTTTAGAATCTGAAATTTATTTCAGATCTGTGTAATGTCAGTCTGGAATTGATTTTACTACAGAAAGTATAAAGAATATTATCTAGCTTATCTGGTTGGGAAAAAACCCAGAAATGACTATATGTTACAAATGGGTTTTGTTGTTTGAAAATTTTCCTCTGGCGGGAGGTATAAACTCTAAGTGAAAAGAACCTGATGGAGCTATAAAGAAATCTCCAAGTCTACCATGTTTCCAGTCAAGAAGAATGAGAGTAAAATCTACAATTTTTTTCATGGTAATCCTCATGTTTCTATGAGAAAGAAAAGTTCCATATAAGGTGAATAAGTCACTAAAGAAAGGAAAGTTGATATGAAGTTTTTCATACTTCCTGGTTTAAAGTTTTATTCATCAAAGATGAAAAGTATGTTATTGATTGCATAGTTGGATAGAAGAATTTGTGAAAGGATATGATGTATTGTTAAGGGTATAAAGTTGGTAATAAGAGCTTTAGCACTTTGGAGTTGTATTTATTTACCCTCATTCCTTACCACCATACCTATTTTCACCATAAGTTTCCCTATTTTTCCATTTCAACTTATTTCCTCAACACAAACCACCATTCTTGCCATTTTTTTTTTAAGCTGGTTTTGAAGGTTGATGCATTTTTTCAAAGGTGAATGCTACGGAGGAGTGAGAAGCACACCAACGTCTTAGGAATCATTGGAGAAAGAAGATTTAGGAAACAAAGGTAAGTAAGTATTCTTTTGTTTCCAGTATTCAAAAAAAAAAGTCACCCAACTATTCTTCAAACTTCTTGGAGAGCACAACTATTTTTAATAAGTCACCAAATTGGCTCCAATCATTATCCTACATCTTTAGTAGCATCCAAGTGTGATCAAAGTTCGATTCCAATTCAGTTTCAGTGCTTTCCACAAGTTGGGTGATTTATTAAATAATTAATTACTATTTCACTAATGTGATCTAATGTTGAGAAATCATAAACGGACTACTTAGTGTACTAGCTTATTGGAGAGGTAATGAAATGTTGTAAAAGTTGCATGCCTAGTTAAAGGTGGCTTTGTGTATGAAACGTTATTATTATTTCAAAAAGAAATTTTTGAGGGGAAAAAATATTATAATTTTTAATTACAAATTCCTTCCAAAAAAGATCTAAAATGTGTTGGGGCTTATTTGTGCACATATTGAATATTTTTGTAACAAAATGTTGGTGGAATGAACTTGCAAGTACTCCTTAAAAATCATTTGAACACCAAAACCTTCATTTGATTGCTAGTTTCAGACTGTGTCATATTACAAGGATTTATTCTTGCTGCACAAAATTGTCTTTACATTGTATTTCTAAGGGAACCAGATCTAGTGGTCACATAATCCATTTTTCAGACCTGATTTTTTCCTTGAGAAAATGATACTTAATGGGGACACCATATACCTCACACTCTATCAGAGAGTCCACATTATTGGGACTAAGTAGGGTTAAACATTGACATAAGCAGCACCATTTCATTTTCCATATTATTGGGTTCCCATTTCAAACTCTACTGAGATAAGTAAGAAAACAAAGTTGTAGGATGAATCGTAGTAGCCAGATCCATTGTTGGTTTCTCTTTTAAGATCTTTCTTCAAATGAATATTTACAAAAATAATGGCAAGGTTGTAATCACCTGTAGTATTGTTTCCAATTATGTTGTTTCACCATTTGCAATTGAGTTGGAAGTACTTCCTATAGAGATGAACTGTGGTGAATCTTTACACTATTCTTTCTGAGGGAGAGGATTGATTGTAGCCTGTATAGCTCTATATTGATTTACTACTGTTTGGCTGATCAACATCGAATGTCTGCTGATCATTTTATGTAACCTCCAATATATCACTATCTATCTCAGTATGAGCTTCAATATCATTTTCTGAATATTAATTTGTAGGCGGGGGTGGTGGGGGCTATACTTTTAAATTTCCCAGTATAAGCACATTGGAATGTCCCTTTTCCTTTGCAATTTGTATTTTTCTATTGATCAAGATTTGTCTTAATTATTGGAAGTTGTTTATTTGTTATTGGTTAATTACCTCTTTCTCAAAGTGACATTCATCTCGATTTGTTTCTAGTTGACTTGTTGTAGATTTGATAACTATTTGCCTATGAAAAACTTTTACCATACCTACATGTTCATAGCAAAGCTGACAAGGTTGACGTTCTCGTTAATAACCCTAAATATAACGAATTTAGTATACACAACTATCTAAAATAGCCCTAATATGCAAAAAATATAAACAACTATCTAAAATAGCAGAAAATTACTTACCAGAAAAATTTTGGATGCACTTGTCGCTCGATCCCTACTCCCACCCGCGAGCACTTCGGTACTAGCACTGAAAAATGAGTTTAAGTTTTCCCGCGTGCCCAGACCTCCAAACCTCCACCTCCAAACCTCCTGCCCACAATACCCAAAGAGTGATCAAATGATCTCGAACCTTTTTTTGTTTATTTATGAGCCCGCATTGGTCAAAATTTTGACCAAATTGGGCTCATAAAAATTAAAAGCCAAATTTGGTCGATATTTCGACCAAATCGGGCTCATAAACAAAAAAATTGAATCTAAAAAGCCAAAAAAATGCCTTGGTTGAAATTAAAGGTCAAAATTTGACCTCAAATGTATTAGTGTCTAATGTTCTTGTAGTTTAGTCCATGTATCTACCCAATAAGAGACATTTTACCTATGAAGACACAAAAAAAATTATAGGGTATCTTGTTGCTGACAAATAGAAGAAATCACTCATCTGGAAGCTACCAAACTAGTCATTAATGTATACATGTTTAATGAGGCAGTAGTTAACAAAGTGTATGTAGAGCATGAAAATATGCAACAATAATACTAACATAGAATGAAAAGACAAATGTTCTTCAATGAACCTTACCATATTTTTAATTGAGCCTATAAAGGAAAAGCTTAAAAACTATAAGAATAACCAGTAGGGAAAAAAAAATATGGGAGTATGAAGCCTTAGAATCAAGGAAAAAGTAGTACAATTTTAATAAGAGAATCAAAGTCTATCAAATTTAAAATTTCTATATGCTTCATCAAGAAATTTTTTACCTTGGAACTCTTAAGGATTAAATTTGGGAAAGGGGCCACTCCATGAAAGGTGCATTTCATGAATATACAAGGACTGAACATGTCTTAAAATACATGAAACAAAATAGGGTTAATAAAATGCATATTAAAAAATTTCTAATAAAGAAAAAGCATTTCTTATATAAAGAGTTCATGTAGCAACTTCAATAATTGGTAATGAAATTAAGGTAACGGGAAGGCTAAGAAAATATTAACTTTCAAAAAGATAGGTTCCCTAAAAATCTCTATTAAAGAAATAGATTACCCAAAGAGTACTAGGAAAAAAATAGGTCAGTCAAAAAACAACTTCTGAAAGAATAGCATCAAATATATATTTTTGTATAGACCTGACATTGTAATGATAATGGCATCAACGCCTTATGCTATGCAACAAACACATCAGGAGGAGGAGGAAAATTCTATTTATCGGCGGCGGCGCATGAGTCACATTCTAGAGGCTCTGTGGGCACACTGGTAGTGGTTTTAGCGCTGACAAGGAATATGATGGGAGTTTGGATTCGTGGTGGTGGACTGACGGTGGTTCTTGAGGCTAAACAAGCAAGGAATGTGGAAGCTCCGCCGGATAAAGAAATGGTGTTTTATTTTCTTGGCGGGGGCAGACTTGCTAGAATTCATTTGTGAGGAGTGAGAAATACCGAGATTGTTTCCTTCTATTTTAATCATCTGTTTATTGCATGTATTGCAGATTCACTGCTTTTGAAAATTTCTTGGTATAGGTTTCTGTTAGTCTAAATTTTTGTTCGTTTTGAGTTTTGATGTTTGAATACAAGGTTTGGCATCTGTGACTGAAATTTGTTGCCATGTGGGTTTCTTGATTGGATAGGAATTATAGGTAGCTTTTGTTTATCATGTTTTTGAAGTTTCAATCTTAATGAATGTCTGTGGTTTATCTGTCTGCAATCTTTGTAAATGACATTGTTAAAGTTAAAATTCATTTTTCAGGAGTGAGAAACATCTCAGGCATGGATTGCTAATTTTGCCTTCGATTCTTGCGAAATATTCATTATCATCAGTGTATAACGATTCGTTGTGCTTATGATTCTCCTCTTCAGGATCAGTTACCAATATAACTGAAAATTTCAAATTAATTTTATAAAACCATTAGAAAGCAATTGTGTGGTGATAAAGTCAATTAAATAACAATTCCCAAACCGAAAATCCATGAATACAAGATAATATCATAATGATAAGATTTTAAGACAACTGATACAAGAAAGCTGACAGAAAATAAATGAAAATAAATGACATCTGAAATGACATGGCGACAAATGAAGTTTTTCAGCTTTCATTCTAATTCTAAATATCGACACTATCATAGCTCAGTTTTATTACAAGCTGAAATGTCTTGGCTACAAATGAAGTTTCTGAGCTTTTATTGCAATTTTAAATAACTGCACCATCTTTGCCTTCTTTGGGAAGTTCAGTTCTGCATAACGGGCAAGTATTTTTCCTCTGCAGCCATGAGCGAATACAATGAGCATGGAATATATGATTATCATTGCAAGGCATCTCGCATACTTGTTCCTCCAACTCGAAGTTATGAAGGCAAATTGTACATTTGGAGCCTTCACTCACATGGTTATATGAGATTTTCCTCATACGCAAGCGTTCTAAGCTCTCTTTATCTGCAGGTACATCTTCCATTCTATGAATCTCTTCATCTTCCATTCGATCAAACTCTTCATCTTCCATTCTATCAAGCTCTTCATTGACCGCAGCACGGAGTGTATTCAAGGATCCAAAAAATGCATTCCTCATAGTAGGATTACTGAGATGATTTGCAAATGATCCATATGCACCATACAGAGGTGGCTCTTCTTCATGAGATGGTGGTTCTTCTTCATGATCCATGTTGATGAATATGAGATTTTCTCCTTCTATATATAGTTACCTTCATTAAACCCTAAAGTTCCTATATTAGTGGAAGCTCAACCGTAGTGCAAATTAATTTAATAATAATAATAATTATTATTATTCTCGTTTCCTTCGAGTTTGGAATGTAAGAGATAGACCACTAGCTTTATGTTTATTGAAACAGAAATACTCCTGATATTTGTTACCTTGTTATAGCGACTTATAACTCGAATTTCCATCGTATTATTTAAATTACAATGCAATGATCGCTGCTTATTATTATATTTATTAGAGGTACATAAGAGGAGGTTCAATTCTTGTGATATTATTTTTTCTTATTAGTATTTGTTTCTTAGATTACATACTATTGCAATAGTTTTTCTTAACAGTGATTAAAAAAGCTTATTTCAACCAATTGCAATTAACTATTTTTATTTTCCAATTTCTTTTCAGATTTTTCTACAGTATACATGTGAAATTTTTAAAAATAAAGAAAATTAATAATTATTTTAAATTTTTTATTACAATTAAAAATTATATATCATTTTAATTTTATCCATCAAAATAATGATTATATTACAATTAAAATAATATATTATTATTTCATAAAATAATGGCTTATAAAAGAAAAAAGCAAATAATGGCTCTACTCCCAGCCAATAAATCCGCCCTGCTCTCCGTGAATCGATCTTCTCTTAGGGCCCGTTTGGTTGGGGAATAGGAAAATGAAACAAATCATGGTTATCTATAGCCTGGTTATGCAAACCCTGGTTTTCATTTTTTGGGACTGTTTGGTTGCCCTGGAATATGGATTTG
>MU224078.1:4781984-4794281 GCA_018584345.1 Thuja plicata | reverse complement strand
ATATGTATATATATATGTATATATATATGTATATATGTATATATATGTATATATGTATATGTATATATATGAAAATAAAATTCATGGGACGAGAGTTTAAATATACAAGTTCTAAATGGTATATAGTGGGGAGGGACAATTAGTTGAACAAGGATCAATTGTTGTGGTAGCACTTGTGCTAATATTATGGAATCATGTCACATATCTACACTATATATTGTAGATAAATAGTTCACATATAAATTAAAAATAACCAAATGTTGGCCAAGATGAACTCATACTTGAACACATGAGAATATATGAATATATGTTATATTTTTAGTAAAAATTACTCTAATAACAATAAATAATATATTTTGTTCAACTACTAGTGACTTTTAGGTTAAATATGGTTTAGTGTTAAAAATGTCATTTTGAAGATATTTCGCACCAGATGAACAATTTTGATGTTATGGGATGATGCACACCACCAAACCTTAGTTGTACATTCAAAAGTATCATTTTTAATTGCTAAAACAAATGGAAGTCTTTTGATGTTCCATATTACAGACACCTGAAATTTTTTCCACTTAATTAAATAAATATTTTTATTTATTTTACTAATTCATTAGCTCCTCTTCTTTCTAAAATTAAATAAATTTATTAATTACTTAATTTTCCTAATCCCACCTTTTTCCTCTATTAAATAAAGAAATACTTCTATTTATTTTAAAATTTATTATCCTCTTCACTTAAATCCAAGCCCTTCAAATTGTTCACATGGAACACAATCAAAATTCATAGGCATGTGACAAATTTCACAAGATACGAAAGAGATAAATTAGAAGTACACATATCAATTACAACAAAGTGGACCATTCAATAATAAAAAAGATAAGTGTACATATAGATGGGAGTAATTGGGTCGAATAAAAGATCGATTCCAACACTCAATGAGTGATGGAGAGTTGTCTCCCACGATCCTAGGGTGAGGTGTCAAAATTAAATCGACACCTATCTAGACACCTCTATAAACAACTCCTAAAAAAAGTTAACTTGTATAGATAAGTGTTGAATGAAATTATACAACTAAGAAGGATTATAAAGCCTAAGTGTAATTAAATAATTACAACAACACCCCCTTATGAATAAATTAGGAGGACATGAAATATATGAGTTCACGTAAGAAGGCATGATAATGTACTCATTTATAATGCAAATAACTCAGAAGCAAGGGGAAATAAGGAAAACCTAGTGGGAGTAAAACCTCGCTCCAAAAAGAGATAAGATGAAATGGAATATACAATTGAAGAAGAAGAGTGGTAGATGGAGGACTTATAACAACCCCCAAGGACTAAATCTACCACAAGTATAATATGTTCTCCCCATCGGAGAGAAAGTAGAGATGATCATATGACCCCCCCAGAAGATATGAAATGGTGAACTCCATATAGTGTTGGTATATTCTCGACATTGGATACTAAATATGATCTATGAAAGTTGACCAACATTCCTCCCCTTGGGAAGAAACAATACCATAAATTTGTGCAAAATTACTTCTCATTCTAGATAGGAATATTTAGGAAGTAAGATTAATGTCTTTGAATTCTGCACATAGCTCAAAGAATGAAATTATGTCATCGATGCCTTTGAATGATGCCCAAAGATATCCAATCCAATGCTAATGTGTGACAGATTGAAGTAGGAGCATCCTGGGGTAGTTGGAAATCATGTGTCACCAAAAACATGTTTTGGTTTGATTTTGGTTTTACGAGTAAACTCAGTTGAAGACTTGGTGGTGCTTGGTGTTGCATTACTCGATAATTTCTGGACTCGGTAGTGTCATCACTCAGTGGTGTTCGGTATGTAGTGATATTCTACTTGGAAGTACACTTCTTAGTGGTAGTTGTTCGCTGTGTACAGCCTGGTGGTATCTTTCTTGGTAGATTATTGCTCGGTGTTTCCTGGTAAGAGGAGTTGGCTTGGTGACTTCACTGACTGGTTGCTCTTGGTTTGATGTTGTCTTACTGAGTGGTCTGGGTCTCAGTGTTCTTGTTTTTTGACTGATTCTTGGAGTTCACCAACTTGTGTTTGTGGATTGAACAGGCATTGGAGATTGAATTTGTGATTTTGGGGGTTCATTGGGATCATGCTGAGTTTCGAGGCCTATGGATTTTGTGCATTGGATCTTTTGTGGACCTAAATCTAGTTGGTGTTTTCTTCTATGTATTTGGTGGTTATTTGCAGCTGACAGGTGCATTTAATATTTGTTGATCATGGATGGTAATGGCCGACTGGGTCATTTAATAATTTTTTACAAGTCGACTTGTGGTTGTATTGTATAAAAGAGAGTCTAGGTTGATGTTTCAGAGGGGGAGAGTAAGTTGATAAGCTAAAATTTTTTGAAGTGTTGTAGATAGTTGTAAGTGGGTAGAAAGAAACTTATAATATTTCTTGGTAGCTTGCGACCACATGTTCAGATCTCATTTCTTCCACTTAGCTATAGGGTAGACTGGTGAAGTTGGATCCTACGAGATCTTGTTGATGTTTGTTTTTGTTGTTTTGGCCCTCACCAGGAAGGCCTTACAGCCTGGCATGTTGCATGTAATTGGAATTTTGAGATAATATAAGTTTATATTGATATATCTTATATTGTGGTTTTTCATTTCCATTGTGAGTGTTGTTTGTCTGCAAGTTTGGATAGTCCTTTGTTGGGTCCTTCGAGCTTTACTACATCAAGTGGTATCAAAGCTGGTTCATTTCTTGTGAAGCTTAGGGTTTTTGAATATCTGGAGATATACCTCCAAGAAGATTAAACCTTAGGGCAATTGTAGATCTTTCCAAGGAGGTGGAAGAGACGATAACAGAAAGATTTAGATCGTAGATGACGGCAATAAAAAATGAAATCATAGAAGGCATCATAAAATTTGGATTACATAAAGGTCTTAGAATGGATGAGGGTTATGAAGAAGCTATTGAAGACTTTAAAGTTGTTGGATCTAGTGGAGATGATAGAGCCAATCAGATGGAGAGATTTAGGGGAGACAGATATGATTGGTTTCAGAGATCTAGAGCTTAGTTGAGTAGAAGTTGCCGAATGGAGGTGTCCAATTTTTCAGGTACATTGAGACCTAAGGATCTGATTGATTAGATCGGTGAGTTAGAAGACTAATTTGAGCTAGAATACATTGAAGATCCTCCTAGAGTGAGGTTGGCACAAACTAAGTTGAAAGGGCATGCTTCTTTATGTTGGAAAGAGTTGCAAAGGGACCGAGAAGAAGAAGGCGAGATGAAGATCAATCAGTGGAGGTTGATGGTGATAAAGATAAAGGCTAAGTTCATTCTTTTTGAATATGAACTTGACTTATTTAAGAAATTGCCAAATTTGAAACAGAAGGAGATGACTGAGGAAGATTATACCAAGGAGTTCTACAAGTTGACTATTTGGTCTGGGCATAGAGAAATTTCTAAGGAAAAGGTGGCGAGGTATGTTAATGGTCTGAGATTCAATATTCATGATGAGATTGGTATGTTGAAGATTGACTCGGTAGAAGATACTTATCAGTATGCATTGAAGGTGGAAGATAGGTTGAAAAGAAGACATCATGGTAATTCCCGAGGGAAAGAGAAGCAAGAACAGTCAATGAAGGATAAACCAAAATTTGAGGACAAACCAAAACTTGTTGAACCAAAGAGAAAGATAGGTAGAGGTGTATTCAAAGGTACTTGTTTCAACTATGGAGAAGAAGGAAATCAATCATTTGAATGTCCCCATACAGATAAGAAGGTCGATAGTCACCGAAATGTTGTGGTGAATGAAGTTGCAGATAATGAACCTGAGGTAGAGGGTGTGACGCTCTTTCTTAGGAGGACTTTTCTACCCTCGAAGAAAGCTGGTTCTTATTAGAGGAAGAACTTGTTCAGGACTGTGTGCAAGTCTGGTGGTAACTATTGTAAGGTGATTGTTGATGGAGGAAGTACCGACAACCTAGTTGTTGAGGAGATGGTTAATAAACTTGGTTTGAAAAGGTTGAGGCATCCTTATCATTATAGGATAAGTTGGTTACAAGTTAGTCATGTAGTAGAGGTGAAAAAATAGTGCATGGTGAATTTTTACTTCGGTTCTTATAGAGATGAAGTATTATGTGACATTGTGGAGATGAGTTCTTGTCATGTTTTTCTTGGTAGACCTTGGAAATATGATTGTAAGGTTGTGCAGGACTATATGAAGAATGTGTTTACTATTGAGAAGGATAGCAAGAAGTTTTCCCTGATTCCTTTAAAGGATTCAAAGCTCGGTAGGAGGAATCTGAGTGTCAGTGGAACGATTGAACTGAAGGAAATTCATAAGGTTAGAGATCAAAGTGGAAAACTAACCTGTAGTGACCCGAGGAAAGATGTGATGAGGTGAGGTAATAATTTGTCTATTGCAGGAAAGAGTTTTCAAAAGTGGAGTAGAGGCAAGAGTATGTCGGTTGAGGACTTGGAGGACATGTATATCAAGAACAAGTTTGGGATCTATGTGTTGAATTTAAAAAGATGTTCGTCGAGCTATTGAGAATATCCTTTCACACCTAGGGTGTCTGATGTAGGAGCATCATGGGGTAGTTGGAAATCCTGTGTCACCAAAAACATATTTTGGTTTTAGTAGTAAAATCGATTGAATGCTTGGTGGTGCTTAGTGTTGCACTACTCGGTAATGTCTGGACTCGGTAGTGTCTACACTCAGTGGTATTTGGTAATCGGTGATATTCTACTCAAAGGTACACTTCTCAGTGGTAGTTTTTTGGTGTGTATATCTTGGTGGTATCTTTCTCGGTAGCTTATTGCTCGGTGTTGTTTGTTTGAAGGAGTTGGCTCAGTGACTTTACTGACTGGTTGTTGTTGGTTCGGTGTTGTCTTACCGAGTGGTCTAGGTCTCGGTGTTCTTGTTTTCTGATAGGTTGTCGGAGTTCACCAACTTGTGTTTTTGGATTGAGCAGGCATTGGAGATTGCATCCTTGAATTGGGGGGTCGTTGGGATCATCTTGAGTTTTGAGGCATGCAGATTTGGTGCATTGGATCTTGTGTAGACCTAAATCTAGTTGGTGTTTTCTTCTATGTATTTTACCTCGTTATTTGGAGCTGACTAGTGCATTTAATATTTGTTCATCATATATAGTAATGGCTGATTGGGTCATTTAATAATTTTTTACAATCTGACTTATGGTTGTGTGGTATAAAAGATAGTCTAGGTTGATGTTTTAGAGGGGGAGAGTAAGATGATAAGCTGAAATTTTGTAAACTATTGCAGATAGTTGTAAGTGGGTAGACAAAAACTTGTAATATTTCTAGGTGGCTTGTGAGCACAAGTTTAGATCTAGTTTCCTCCACTTATCTATAGTGTAGACTGGTGAAGTTGGATCTTGCGAGATCTTGTTGATGTTTTTGTTGTTCTGGACCTAACCAAGAAGGTCTTATAGCCTAAAATATTTCTTGTAATTGGAATTATAAGATATAATATAAGATGATAATGATATATCTTGTAGTGTCGTTTTTGGTTCTGCTATGAGTGTTGTTTGGCTGCAAATTTGGATAGTCCTTGGTTGGATCCTCTGAGCTTGACTGCATCACAGATCATGTAGCATGAAATATTTTGGATGGTGATGTCTAGACCAATGTGAATTTGATACTAATATCAAAACTCATGAACATATCCACAATCTATCACGAGACTAACTGGTGTAGGCAAGGTAAGAGCAATGTCCAAAGATGGAAATATTGATGAAACTTCATGAAACTGATCATCAAATAGAAGATGAATGTCTTCAATATTGTCATCCAAATTTGCAAGATGTGATTCTACAAACAAATATTCTATGTATGATAGATATGCATCCCAATTTCGTGGATTAGGTATAACTATATAAAATACGTGATGCAAATAATATATGGAACTCATAAATAAGTTAACAATAGATTCAAATGTAGCAACTAGTGATGGTGTCCCAATATATGTCCAAGTGAGACTGGATGGTGTTTTTTCATGAGTTGGAGAATCATGTAAGGCAATACCATGATTGATAATAATTTTTTGCATTACTTCAATTTGATGAAACCAACTTTCTTTTGTTCTATGTCTATACTTTCCATAATATCCACATTTGATTATCCATTTATTTGGAGGATTCAACAAAATTATTGAATGGAAGTGATCATTTGTGATAGACATAAAAAATAGAAAACCTAAAAAGATTTCCCCATTTATTATCTTTCCCCCCCCCCCCCNTTTTTTATCTTTCCCCCCCCCCCCCTCCTTATTTTTTGCACTTTATAGGAGTGTTTTGTAATCAAACCCAAAAAAACAACAAAATTAACACTTTAGAATTATAGTTTGTTACCATATAAATTGGATCCAGAATGATGAAATATGCACTTTAGAAAATACAGAACTCACTTTTGAGTTTGTTAGCAAAATTTATGACCAAAACAATTTTTACTCTTACAAAATTTATCCTCCACAAAAAAAACTTAATGGTGAAAAGTTTTAACTTCACCAAAACAAGTTTCCAAAAAAAAAGATAGAAGGCCTAAATTTAAGGCCCTTGTGGTATGAAATAACTAGGGGTTAAAAATCCACGTGACTATGGGTTATAACTCCAAAATGCATTAGATTTCAAACATTCGTTAGAGTCGAGCCACTACAGATTGTTGTAAACATGAACCATGATTGGAAGGAAGGCCTAAATTGTATAGTCCACAGTTGCACTCCACTACAACCCCATGAATAACACCCAAGTTTTATTAAAAATGAGGGTTTTTAAAGAGTGTTTCAACGCGCAAGCTCCAAACTAGCATGACCAGACCCACGCACCACAAACCCAACCTGCATTGAAAAAAGATGTTAATGAGGTTTCATAGAATCCCACTCGCATAGACCCAGAATCATGGTTGAACCCTTAATTATATTCTTTAGGCTTCAAACAATATATAATTATCTCTAATACCATATATGATTCTATGAAGATCAGAAACAGATAAATTAGAAGCACACATATCAATTATAGAAAACTCAGCCATTCAATAATGAAAAAGAGAAGTGTACATATAGATGTGAGTTATTAGGTCGAATCAAAAGGCAACTCCAACACTCAATGTGTGGTGGTGAGTTGTCTCCCATGATCCTAAGGTGAGATACAAATAAAATCAAAACCTCTCTAGAAACCTCAGTAAATAACTCCTAAAACAAGACAACTTATGTAGACAAGTGTCTTATAAAAATGTATGACTAAGAAGGCTTAAAAATCCTAAGTGTAATTAAATAATTACACCAACATCTCTTAATTCACATTTTCCTCCCTCTTTTTTGAACATATCTAGCTTCAATGAATCTGTCAAAAGTCAACATATCTCTACTTAACACATACCTACCACTTAACTCCACTCTTTCATTTTAATCAATCTCTTAATCGTATTCACTCTTACCTACTACTAAATCTAGTCCCTCTATTTCAATTGAACCTCTCAACCTTGTTGATTATTACCTACCCTCTAATCATGGGCATTCATCTTTTAACCTCTTTATCTAAGCCCTTGATTCTCATAGATATTTCTATAAATGTGGTTTATTTTCCCATTTGAGACTAATCCAGAATAGGAGATCACAATATTGCAAACAAATCACAATCATTGCATAATTTCTACTATCTTATTATCATCATGCATCGTAGCTTTATGTCAACATCAATCAACCACACTTTGTTCCTTTTATGTCATCTACTCCTAGTGCCAAATAGTTAGGACTATACTTTCATTTTCACGAGAAGTTGGAGTCGATAAAATCATGAAGATGATTGTATATCTTTTTTTATTGTACTTATATTGTGCAACTAAGACTTCTATTAAGATTTTGTTGTATATAGGTTTACAAATCTTAGACTAGTGGTTAAGTTAATTAGATCTTATAAGTAGGTTTAATATCTCGCATACATAGATATAATAACAACACAATGGAAATATTATCTTGACTATTGGTCTCTCCTCCCTATATTTTTGTGTATATGGATATGTGTGTATGTATCCATGTGTGTGTGTATGTGTGTGTGTATGCATGTATGTATGTATGTATGTATGTATGTATGTATGTATGTAGGTAGGTGTGTGTGTTCACGTACACAAACGTGTGTGTGTGTGTGTGTGTGTGTGTGTGTGTGTGTGTGTGTGTAAATGATTTATTCTAATCTTAGGGAAAACAAAATAATGAACACAAACAAACATTAAATCTTAGATTACTTATGAATTGGGATTAAAATTTGCATTTAGATAAATAAATTAAAATTGAATTTTTAAATAATTATATTTACTTAGAAAGTTTTTGAAGAGCCATTTTGATATATGTATTCAAAAAACATAAAGTAGTTCACTCAATAACAATCACTCTAAAATAAAAATGTTACAGAATTTTATCAAATAGTTAATTTGGATGTACAAAAAAACTATGTTACATGTACAAAATAGTAATTTAACCCTAAATTTAAAAAATTTAAAGAGATTTGTTCAAATTATTTAATTTAAAGAGAATTCAACATGTATAAACATCAGAACTAGAGAAAACATCTAGAATAAATGTGCATGACCCCTTGATTGATTTGTAGTGGGTACATTACAACATTTACCAAGATCTAGACTAAAGATTTAAGAGTTTAATTATTTTTCAAAATTTCTTGTCTTTCATTTTGTGTAAGACTAACATATATGTCTCATCATATGAGCCTAATAATATTTTCTGAAGAGGGAGATTGTCTAGATTCTAAATTGATCCTTTAATTTAAAATTGAATATACATTTATTTTATTTATGTTTAAACATTAGATTACATATTTTATTAATTGGTCCATAAAAATTTATTAAAATATAACACACCCATAAAAGGCATAGTTCTTAGCATAATTAAAATTATAATGAAACCATGATTCAATATTGATAATGCTAATACTATAGGTTTGGGAAACGAATTTAAAATATTATAGTTCTTCTAGAATTAAATTTACATGCACTAAAATAATGCATTCGTAGGAAAGAGAGACTTCTTAACCTTCTCATTAACTTCCTTCGCCTCTAAAATTGTATTTTGGGAGAAGTTTAATTTCTATTCTATTTTATGAGCTCATAAATTACCACCTTTATAAAATTTCTCCTAATAAATCCATTTATATCCTTGATGGTGTTCATAATAAGGAGAACATTATCAAGGTTTTCACCAAATATACAAGGAAGGGCACCATTGAAATATCAATCTTATCCATGTGAATTTCTTGCACCAAAATTATACTTTTAATCTCTTAATACTTTCACTCTTTATTTACTAGCTCAAACTATTTTATCTCTATAAATGGGGTTTTATCTACTAAAATATCTTTGTTATATATATATAAATAAAATCATTGTATTTTTTTAATACATGGTACGATGTCCTCTAGTATCAAGAATTGTTCATTAAGAAAATCTTCAAACTTAAATAATTTACTAGCCTTGTTCATTGTGTCATTGTAATGCTAGATAGCCTAATGAATCACCCTACTTTCTTTTAGCTTTATTTAATCCTTTCAAGCATGGTAGAACTTACCAAATGTATTGTATCTTGATTATTTTAACCGTTGTCCAATACCTTGAGGATCATTTGATAAACTACATTTCAATCCACAAGGTCCATGAGTTAGCTCGTATAAGATGTGAGCTCCGTAACCTAATCATTGATCTTTTCTTCTACCTCATCTTTTCTTTCATATTTTCTTGGTCAGTATGTAATTATATTAAGGCATTATTCAATTTGTTTTATCTAAACAAATTAGATCATTGAAGTCATTATTTTATCTAGTAACATTAAGTTTCTAAATATGATAACATCATAAGCTCTTTAGATTATTAATCTTTAAATTTTTCATTATTTTAAAATTTTATTTACTTTCTTGATTTTTGTTATTCATTTGTTTAATAAGAAAATCTTTAGATATAAATAATATTATCTAAGATTTTAAACTTTTCTTGTTTCATCCAATTTATATTATTTTAAATAAAATATTTTTAAGCATTCATAATTTATAATAAGTTATAAAATCAAAATAGCTACAAAGAGAGAAAAAAATCTATATAACATTTATATAATAAGTAGCTAGCCTAACTCAATACTTCAACTTCTTAAGCGTTTTAATCATTAGACTTTAAGATTTCCTTCATTTAAAAACTTCCAATATACTTAAAAGTGTATTTCAATATGTATCATAATATGAACCAAATGAAATCATTCTAGCCATTTCAATCATTACACTTCAAAATTTCCCTTCATTTCAAAACTTCCCATATACTTAAAAATATATTTCAATATTCAACATAGTATGAACCAATTAAAAATCATTCTGGTCAATTTTGCTAGTTTGCTTAGCCATGTCATTTTAGATGGGTAACTATAAGTGGAGACCTAGACCTACTTCATATTCAAGAAAGACATGCGTTAAAGACATTGCTAGTTTTAGAAGGTCGCGAAGGAGATATAGATATATTACTTATTGGAGAGCCACTAGTCTTTAATACATCTAATGAAGACCAAGAAGTATCACATGGTTGAGAATCAGCAGTTTCTACCATATCTTGAGTCTGGGTTATACACCTAGATAGAGACCCAGATTCATTTTGAATGTCAATGTTCTAAACCACATTACGACTAGATATATTCCTTGTTGGGGAAGTAGTATGATGTAAAGCCGTAGGATTTTGATTTGTTTGGGAATCATTGATTTCTACTTCATTTCTAGTTTGGATTATACGTGTAGAAGAAGATGGTGATGGAAACATAGAGTCATTTTAGAAATTGATATTCTCCTCATCTCTGATTTGATGAGGCCTAGGAGGAGACCTAGATCTATTCCTTTTTGGAGAATTAACTATCTCTCCTACACAAGGTAATGATGATCTAGAAAGATTATCTGTTTGGCAATGAGTGGCGCCAATCACATCTGTTGATTCAGTTATAGGCACAATTGGAGAGGGTATTGAGGGCCTAGATTCATGTTGGGTATTAGTGCTTTCTAGCACATTTCTATTTCTATTACGCCTAGAGGAAGACCCAGATCTATGTCCTTGTAGTACCTTCCTGCAGATGGGACACTTATTCTACCTCTGCAACCATTTCACAATACAAGGAGCATGGAAAATGTGTTGGTGATGACAAGGCATCTGACGTGCTTCTTCTCCAGGCTTAAAATCCTCCATACAAATTATACACTGAGAGCCCACATTGATATGCTCATCTGAAATTAAAAATGCAGGAAGCAGATCCAAAGCCTTCATCTTTTCTCCCGAGTACCTTTCAAGCCTCCCCATCATCCTTGACTGCATGGCAATAAGACTTTGGTAATCGTCCAGTAATCTAGAATAAAATCTGCCAATGGTTATAATTGCCTCTTCACGAGTGCTAGGCTGGTTCAACTGGCGCCTTAAATGTTCAAATTCAGAGAGCATTGAAGCTTCGCGAGTTTCCAACTCCTCCAACCGATGCCTTATGTTCACATACTGGTCAGGTAGCATGAAGATACTTCTTACACTGCGGTTTTTGTTGATTCTTTTAACTACTCTGTTGTGGAGATCATCAAAGTTATGGAGTTGAGAAGTTTGTCTATCATTCTCTCTAACTATACACATCTTCTCCTCATCTGTTTCGGTTAATAACCATTCTGGTAGGGATAAGCCTTCGGCTGTCAAGGCCCTTAGGGTTGGAGTGATTCCGTCTGCTAGTAAGCGAGCTCCTAAAGACATGTTTGTGTGGTTTTAACTATCGCGCGTTCTTGCAGTGATGAGGCATTGCCTTGAACTCTTTCATCTCTGTATAAATAGATGAAGATCCAAACGAGGTGTCGCCTGCATAACGATTGAGATGCGAGGAACATTAAATAGAATGTTTTTGATAGATTAAAGCAGCAAGAGGGTGCTGGCCCATAGAACAGGGGACTGGAGGCACATTAACAGCAGGTTAATGGCACAGTCAAAGAGAATAGAAAGGTTTTACTGTTAACACCAGCTTCCAAGCTTTACCTCTATCAAAGACAAAGATCACAGTTCTGCATAAAAGTAAAAAACTACAGTATCTAAAAGTCCTAATCACCATCAAAATACTATTCCAGAGCCACGCAGGGCTAGTCCAAAAGCAGTAATTAAAATTAACGAAGCCCCTCCAAACAAAACAGGGGAACAGAGGAATCTGTCTAACAAAAAGATAGCACATCAGCAAGTTAAATATTTCCTCCCAACTGCTTGGATAGCAGTGATCTTGCCCATTCTTCCTGC
>MU224078.1:4764050-4778211 GCA_018584345.1 Thuja plicata | reverse complement strand
CCCAAGCATACCAGTCCAGAGTTTGTTTCCATTGTCTGGCCTCAATAACCGATGAGATCCCAAAAAGGAAAGTGTCATCAACGAACTGTTCAAGAACCACCTGAGGGTGAGTGGAGGCCGGTTTGAAACCCTGTATTTTCCTCGTGGTAGCCAGCATACCCATAGTCCTGCTTAGCACATCAGCTACCATAATAAATAGGTAGGGAGACAGAGGGTCTCCCTGTCTGAGCCCTTTCTCGGGGGTAAAGTGTCTACCTGGGGAGCCATTAGTTAAAATGGAGAAACTAACCGTTTGGGTACACTCTTTTATTATTTGGATAACCTTATCGTTAAAGCCCAGCTTACCAAGGATTTTTATTAGAAAGGACCAATTAACTTTATCATACGCTTTAGATATATCAAGCTTGAAAGCCATACCTGGGGCTCTGCATTCGTCCATCGAGTGTATAATCTCATGAGTGGTAATGGCCACATCCAAAATCTGTCTGCCAGGAACAAAACCTTTCTGAGTATTGCTGATAATTTTATTCAGGAGAGGCTTGAATCTGCCAATGAAGATTTTGGTAAGGATTTTGTAGAAAGTGTTACAGAGGCTGATCGGTCTGAAGTCCTTCATAGAAGAAGGGTTGTCGACCTTAGGGACAAGCATAATGTAGGTTTGGTTGTGCTGTCTAAGAATTCATCCCGTCCTGAAGAAGTCTCTTGCAGCTCTAGTCACATCATTTCTCACAATCTCCCAGTACTCCTGGAAGAAAGCAGGTGGGAATCCGTCAGGACCGGGAGCTTGGTAGCCGCCCATGTCAAAGACCGCCTTCTTAACTTCCTAGTTTTGTTAGAGGTTTTTTCAAATTTGTAATATTTATAATAATTTGAAGAAAGAATTTTCGTAATTTCATTTATTTATTTTATAAATGTAACAAATATTTGTAAATAAGTAAAAGATGCAAGTACTCTAATGAATTTATTATTATTATTATTATTATTATTATTATTATTATTCCAACGAGTTGAGTTTTTATTGTGGAGACCCAAGTTCAAATCTCTATAGGGACATCTTATGTGATATTCTATGTTGTAACTCTTGGTCTTCTTAATTGGCTTATGGTTTCTAGTCTATTTGCTAGAAAGGAGCTGATATTTGTAAATGAACTCTAATATAAAAAAAAAATAGTTATAATATATAATCAGAAAATTGTAGTGAAAAAATATGTTTTATAAAAACTTAATACTAATTTAATTAAAAATTTATTTAATTTTAATTTTGTAAGAAAAGTCTAATTTTAAATTTAGTTCTTAATTCATAATTAATATTATTATTACAAATTTTTATTATTTTAATTATATTTATGAAATATTAATCATGAATAAATAGTTCTGCATTTTCTCGGCGTCTTCAGCGCATCTCGACGATTGTTCCTACGATCTCAGTGTCCTGCGTTCTCTAGCGACTTCTCGGTGATCCACACGTGTTTCCCTCCTTGCCAAGTGTGTCTATTCCAATTTAATGCATAATGGTAAATAAAATTACTCCTCGCCTGCCGTCAACAGAGACCGTACCCTCTATTTTGACATCCATTAGGGCTCACATGATGGCCAACTCAGCTACGGCCATTAATGGAGTTAATAGCTCCAATCCCCTAGCTAGCCATCTTAAATCCTTCGTTGATGTCATATCTGGCTCCATAACTCCCGTTTCTGTAGATGCAAGATTCAACTGTGTGGAGAAAGATGGAGCCCGTCTCTCCAGTAAGATCTCTGGTCCTTCGAAATCTCTCTCCATTTCCCCCTTTTCCGATATGGTTAATGAAATTAACAATGGAAAATCTAGGCTTAAAAACTCAGCCATTTTTTTCACTGTTGTGGAAATTGATAAGTGTTCGGCCCGAATATTCCTGGATGACTGGTTCCATAACTACTGGAACCTTAAGCTAGGTTTTCGCATTCCTTTCTGCCGACAGATTCAAAAAGGTTTATTTGTCATTTTTTTCAATAATCCTAATGCCCAGGAAGCTATTGTTAAGAGACAGTATTGGTTTGTAGGGAACACCTCCTTTCGTGCGCTTGCATGGACACCAGAAGCCAACAACGAAGAGGTTCTTACCCTATCCACCTCGAGATGGATTTTTGTTAAACAATTGCCTCTGATTTTATGGCATTTTTTTCCTCAGCTTATTGAACCTTTGGGGAAGGCTATTAGAGTAGATGATACAGAAAGACTTGTGCCCCACATAGATGCTCGTGCCCTAGTTTCTCTCAAACCTGGTATGGACATCCCTGAATCTCTGGATATCAACATCTCTGATGAATCCTACTCTTGCCCTATTGAAATGTTAGGAGGTCTGAATGCTTGCTTTCTCTGCAAACGTGAAGGCCATCTAAGGAAGGATTGTCTGATCATCCAAAAGAATTCCACCTCTATGAAACCTAATGCTCCTTCTGTTACCCCCACTATGCCTAAATCAAATTCTGCCTCCCAAGAACCTTCTTCTTCCCCTGCCTGTAACCCTCAAAATCCCTCCCCTATTGACTCCTCACCACCCACTATTTTCCCCTTGATTCAAACCCATGTGAGCCATATCTTTGAAGCTCAAACCACCAACCCACCTTCTGATGGCTTTCAAGTTGTGACCAAAAAGAGGAGAAGGAAAAACCCTAAAACTTCACCATCTCATGTTGTTGCCCTAGACCTTATTTCCCCCATCCCCGATCTCCCCCATCATTCTCTTGCTAAACATCTCGAATTGACCCAATCCCAAGAGATTACTCCTAAATCCTCTTTAGAACTTGATGAGAAATTCTTTGTTGAAGTCATTCCCGCAAACCTCAAAACCACTCAAACGGCTGTGATTGCTAAAATAGAGTTATCAGGTTTGAATACCAAGGTTTTTTCGAGCCCAGTCATGGATATGGAAGTTGCGGATGCAACCCTATCTGAAGACGATGAATATGATGAAAAGAACGCTATACCTAAATCCAAACAAAGAGGTAGACCTCCTGGATCCAAGAATAAAAACTCCTCTAACCTGAAAAATGGTGAAACGTCTTTGGAAAATACTACACCTCTTGATGAGGTGATGAATCTTAATGTTAGCCCTCCCCTTTCTAGTTAATTATGCTCTGCACTTCTTGGAATATTAGGGACCTCGAATCCCCGGATTGGAAATATATTGTTAAAAATTTTCTTAACTCTATTAATTCTATTGATATTTTAATGTTGCGAGAACTTAAGGCTACTATTTTTATGTTAGAATCTAATTTGAATTTCATTTGGAATGAAGCTACCAAAATTTACACTAACCATCCTAAAGGGAAAGGTGGTTCTGGCATGTTGGTCAGCCCAAAGTGGTCCAAATATATTACTGCTAAAGGGATATCCCCCTGTAATAGGGTGGTTTGGATCACCTTCACAGTTAACAATAACAACTTTGGTGTTTGCTCCATTTATGCTTCCAACGACGTCAAAGAAAGAGTAGAGCTCTGGAATTGGCTTAGTTCTCTCCCTAACATCCCATGGCTCTTTGGAGGAGACTTCAACATGGTTGAATATCAGGATGATAAATTGGGTGGCCTTCCTTTTGTCTGGAAAGATGCTAAAAAACCTCACTGGTTTAAGCTGAAAGATAGCAAACAACTCTACGATCCCCTGACTGGTAATAACGATTCTAGAAATTACCTGTGGCATACCTGGTGCAACTTTCAACAAAATGATAACAGAATCTATGCTAGACTTGACAGATTTTATGCTAATAAAGACTTTTTCTCTTTTCTCTCCAATTCCTATGGTGGTTTTGTTTCTGTGTCTCAGAATGCTCTCTCGAACCATCACCCTATCTCTGTCTCAATAAAATTTAATGATTCCCCTGTTCGGCCTAAGGAAGGAAATTCCAAGTTCTTTCTGAACACCTCCCTTTTGGATGATGAAGATATAGTGGCTGCCATTAACCTCATTAGACTTATTAACAAAAATAATCCCCCTTTCGTTCCCAAATCTCTCTCTGGAACCATAACATCAGCTCTTGGCATTCCCTCCTTCAAACTTTAGGCCAAAAAAGGGCTAAAAACTTTAGATTTAAAGAGAACTTACTCTCCTACAAACTTCACACCACGCAGATGCATGTCCAAAATAATCCTAATAATAGTGACCTTATTTCCTTTGTCTCAAATGCTAGGTCTAAACTCAGATAGCATCAACAGATCAAGGTTAGGGGTGCTAAAATCAGATCTCATGCTTATTGGCTTCAGAATGGGGATAGGGGGTCGCAATTATTTTTTAACTTAATTGAGCATAAGTAGAGAAAAGAGTCTATTAATAGCATTGTTGTTGACAACATAGAGTTAAATGAGGAAAGAGACATTAAAGCTGCTTTTGCCTCTTTCTACAAAGATCTTTTCACTTCCAAAGATACTGAGGATGCTAAACACATTAGGAATAAATATAAGACTCTTATCCCCAAAAAAAATTCCCAACATGATGCTGCTCTTCTTGGTAGTGGTATTTCTATTGAGGAGATCAAGTAGGCTATTAACCTTCTCAAGAATGACAAGGCACCTGGCCCTGATGGGCTACCTGTCAAATTTTATAAAGCTAATATTGACTGGATTAGCCAAGACTTGTTTGACATCTATAATGAAGCTCTCCATGAAGGCTCCCTGGGTCGATCCATAATAGTGGGATTATCAAAATTATCCCAAAAGAAGGTGACAAAGCCCTTATAAAGAATTGGAGGCCGATTACACTCCTCAATGTGTCTTATAAGATTATTCCTAAAATACTGGCTACTAGAGCTCAAAATATTCTTCCTAACTTCATCAGCCCTTCCCAGACTGGGTTCATCAAGGGCGGATACATTCTTGAAAATCTCATCACTAGATGGGGAGCCATGGAATGGTCTAGATCCTCTCATCAAAATAATGTTATCTTACTGCTTGACTTTGAGAAAGCCTATGATAGGATCAAATGGGATTTTATTTCCACTATGATGGAAGCATTTTGGTTTCCCTTCTGGATTCAATAATTATGTCAACCTTCTCCTTAAATATGGCTCAGCTCAAGTGGAGGTTAATGGTTCTCTCTTTGATTCTTTCTCCCTTGTTTGATCTATCAGGCAAGGTTGCCCCTTGCTCCTGCCTTGTTTGTCATCACCTCGGAGGCTCTTACATATATCCTTAGAGATGATTCCTCCTCCAAAGATATCAAAGGTATCACCCTTCCTGATAACTCTGAGCTCATCAACTCCCAATTTGCCGATGAAACTGCTTTGTTTCTTGATTTTACTGAAGAAAATTTTAATGTTATGCAAAACAAAATGAGAATTTTTGCACTATTTCTGGTGCTCGACTCTCCCACTCCAAATGCATTTGCCTTGGGTGGAAGGATTGGCCACCAAAATGGTTTGATAAGTTCAACTTCAAATGGGGAGGACCTCACCAGATCGTCATGTACCTTGGTATCCCTTTCTCGGTGGAGCCTTCTACCAAGGATATGTGGTTTTGGATAAAGGATAAAATCACCAAAAAATTGGATAAATGGCACAATAGACACCTCTCTTTGGCCGACCCTATGCAGGTCTTTCAAAAGATTCTTTCATCTTATAACATCTATTATTCCTCAGCCTGAATGTTCAATAACTACCAGATTTTAGAAATTCAAAAGACTATTAGGAATTATCTCTGGTCTGATGGCAAAGGGACCAAAAAGATGCATGCTATCAATTGGAAATGGTGCCACACTGATAAATTATTGGGTGGTTTGGGCCTTAAGGACATCAAAATCCAAGGTATTGCACTTTCGTCGAAATGGATCTTCCACTCACTGGAAGGGGGTGAGCCTTGGAAGGTTCTTATTAGAAGTAATATTGAGAGGGGCTTCCCTAAGAAAGCTAAGTCCTTGAAAAAGTTGTCATTTTGTGATCTCATTATTGGAAGCTTTTTGGTCTCTGTTCAATGGTATGTTGTCTTTAAAACCATATGGAAAGCTTGGGAACATATTAAACATATTATCTCTAATACAAATTTCCGTGACTCTAACCTTCTCTTTGGGGAAAGGTCCATTTGGTGGAATCTGGAAATCTCTGGTAAACCTCTTTCTCTTTCTCAAGGTTGCTCTGCTAAATTTTGGCATAATTTGGGTATCTCCCAATTTATAGATTTGTTTGAGTATGACAGACTTGTAATTTGGGAGGTACTCAAGTCCTTCTACAACATTCCTATTTCTCGAAAGAAGACATACAATATGATTGTTAAGGCTTGCCAAGATTTACCGAATTCTTATTTTATTGACTCCCATAGATTTCTAAAGATTAAGGGGCCTAATGGCACTATTGTGAATAAGATTAAGGCTAAGAACATATATAAGGTACTCAATCAGAATGATTCTATTCTTAAACATGTCAATAAAATATGGTATACTAACTTGGAAGACAAGGATTGGAAAAGACACTTTGAAAGACTTTGGAATAATGGCATCGAACCTAAAATTTGTTTCTTTAAATGGATTACTCCTCTCGATAGGCTCCCTATAAAAAAAGACTCCTATACTACTGAAATATGCAGCTTATGTAAGGTTCCTAAATCTACAAGGCATATCCTCCTGGACTGCACTTTTGCTAAAGCTGTTTGGGCTATGTTTGGTATTTCCTACCCCAAATATCTTAACAGTTTTGAAATCATTAATGGTCATGTTCATGGTTTACAAAAGGATAGTAATCTTTTTAGGAATATCTTGTCTTCTAACATCCTCTACTGGATTTGGAAGTACAGGAATGAAAAAAAAATTCTTGTTCGAACCAGAGATCTTACTGAGTTTTCCCTTAAACTCACTTATGCTAAAATTTCTTCGCAGTTTTCCATTAATATGTTGATTAGCAGGGAAAAGTTGAAGTGGTTCCTTAATATAGGCTACTCAACCCTGTTTGTCTTTGAGATGAAAGAAGATTACGAATGGAGGAGGCACATGGACAACCTTGCTCTTTTTGATGAGTCGGTTAAACGACTGCATGAGGAACTAAAGAAGAATAAGAATGCTACGGATGACCAGATCTTGATGTTGGTTTAGATCTAGGCTAAAAGGAACATTGTCTGGATGGAAGGCCCCATAGGATAGACTGCTTGGGCTGACACTCACTATGACATCCTTCACTAGCATCATGTGTTTCTTCTCTTTTTGTAATATCTGATACTTTTTCTCGATGGTGTTGTTTATATTTTGTTAACTCTCGGCTACACATATTTTGATTCTCTCAGACTTGAGGCTATGCCTCCTAGTTGACAGTCTTTGGTACTATTTTTTTTGTGAATCTTCTCTCTGTTTATACTATTATCAATACAAGAAATATTAAGCATAACTTTCAATAATATAATATAGAGTCTATAGTGTAAATAAGCATGTTTCTTATAATGTATAATAGTAGTTGTTGTTCATAGGATAAAGTGTGCATAAATGTACTTCAAAATTTTTATTTATTTTTTGGGTAGCTTACAATGTTAAGTTTAGCTTTGTCACATTAAAGATTTATTTAATCATTAGATATTTTAACCATAATTCTTATTTAATTGTAATTTTAATCATAATTATTGATAAAGATTATAATTATGGTAAAATTTAATAAAGAATTATAACTCTGCTATAGTTATACACTAAAAAAAATTAATTACTATTTATATCGATTAAATATATTCTAATTAATATAATATATCAAATTAAATACTAGATGTCATTTTAAAAACTAATATAGTGTAATATATGTTATTTAATAAACATAATCAAACATAATAATTTTTAAAATAGATCAAATTATTTTATTTTATTTTAAAAATAGTTCAAGCATCTATAATATTATATTATATTAATAAAGTAGTTTTTACATATGATAATTTTTGGGTATTTGGGACCATGAGAACATCTGAAAAGCTTGTTGAAATAAAAACAAACATGAGACTGGAAATCTTGGTGCTAGTTCTAGAAGAGTGGAACCTTTTACAGTACAACGTAGGAGAGGAGAGGTAGGTACTCTTGGTTTAGTTGGTATGGAAAATCATAGTCCTAGTGGTACAATAGGTGTTTAGATGGGAGAGAAGATTGTACAGGTATAGGAAGAGAAGATTGTTGAGGCCACTTGATAGGTTAGGCAGCACAAAGATGAGTCGGTTGGTCGTGAGGAGCAGCAGGTAGGTGGTGAGGGAAGTTGTCGGTATTTCTGTCTACACATTAAACAGAGTACAATTGAATAAGGACACAAAGAAGACACCATATGAGCTATGGTATGGTAAAACACCCAATGTAAGTTACTTCAAAAATTTTGGCAGTCAATGTTATATCTTAAAAGATGATAGAAATGGAAAACTTGACTCCAAGAGTGATGAAGGAATATTTCTAGGGTATTGTTGCAAATTTGAATTCCTGAGGATGCATGACTTATTTTGTGTTGTCATCATGGCAACAACGTCATACTAAGTTTCTGTCAAAGATAACTTAGAAGATAAAAATGACTAATTATGGAAAACTGGACAGACAGAGTTATACAGCGATCAACACATCAGCGCACGTGCGAGAGATCGAATCAGAGTATGCGTGTTTAGATATATTTTTTATGTGATGTATACATACTTAGTCTAGACACACATGGTACAACATGATAGTATAGAGAAGTTAGTGACATATCAGTACACCAGCAGTCTAGAAGACAAAGCATGAAAGCCGATTAGTGTTTTGATCAGCGTGAATTATTTTGTTGTGTAATAGCCAGGTGCCTTTTATTATATGTTTGTAATAATTTCTTTAGTATTTTTGTAAACACTCTTAAGCTGACTTTCTCGGAAGCGTTGTGTATTATGTTTTTAGGGCCGACTATCATCTTGTTTTGAGTCGCGTCTATTCGGGTATGAACATATAAGTATGTAATGTAAAGTTATGTTACTAGTGTCAAATAATATGCATGAGAAAGATATAGAAGAGAAGTATTATGAATTCAGTATGAGATAAAGCTCTTTAAGAGAGTAAGAGCATCAACACATACACGGAACTAATCAGACAACAGTGTCATCACAGCAGTTCACTTTTGATATAGTGTATATCAACTATCAGAAGGTTGTAGCCTTCATCTTATTGGGTAGTGAGCCTAGGAAGTGAG
Source organism: Thuja plicata (assembly GCA_018584345.1). Lineage (NCBI taxonomy): Eukaryota > Viridiplantae > Streptophyta > Pinopsida > Cupressales > Cupressaceae > Thuja > Thuja plicata. Next base: position 4,769,083 of record MU224078.1, on the reverse strand, counting down.
CCATATACCTTTAACAAGGTTTTGTAATAGACTCCTAACAGGGTTTAAGACTCCTAACAAGGTCATTATACTTGGATTGTAAAGAATGCTCCTAATAGGGCAAAGGAACTTTAACAGGTTCATTATACTAGTGTAATATTTGCGGGTACTAATTCCCACCGAGGTTTTCCTCTGATCAAGGTTTCCTCATAATCATATCATGTGTTATGTGTTCTTGTATTGAGCTTCATTGGATTTATGTTTAAGTTTCTGAAATATAATAAATAGAGAAACACTGATTCACCCCCCCTCTCATTGTTTCTAACAAGTGGTATCAGAGCTCTGGTCCTCTGAAAGAAAGTTTAAGCACTTGAGGAGATCATGGACTCAGAAGAAGAAAAACATTTGAAAAATAATCTTGAAGCAGCTCTTGAAGATCTTGATAGATCTTAAAAAGAAAATGAAGAACTTAGACTAAAAGTTGATGGCTCACAAATGCTTATCAAGAAATTGAGAAAAGATTTGAAAGATTGCTATACAAGTGATTTAGGGAAAATGGTCAAAAAGATGAATGAAGAGAACATGTCTCTGAAAGATAAAAGTGAAAATCTGGATGAATAGCTAAGTGACAGTCAAATTGCCATTGAAGAAAAGATCAAAGAAATAAAACAATTAGAAGATGAACTCTTGCAAGAAAACATGAAAGTCTTGGAATTGGAGAACATAAAGAAGAAGATGGAATCTAAATTAATAGAAGCAAAGGATGAGATTGATAAACTCCACACAAGTTCTAATTCACTTCAATCCCAGCTCAATGCACAAAAGAAAAAAGGTGACACTACGGATCTTGGATACAGTGTCACACAAATTGAAATAATTTCATTACAAGAAAGAAAGAAAGCACATGAAGTATCTTCAGAAGCAAAGAAAGTTGAAAATATTACAGAGATTAAAATAGATCCACCTAAAGGAGAAATTAAGCAAGTTAACAGAACTTGTTATGCATGTAATAAACATGGTCATTTGGAAAGAGATTGTAAAGAGGTAAGAACTTTCAATGGTTATTGTTAGTCCTGTAATAAGTTTGGTCACAGGGCTATACATTGCAGAACAAATCAGAGAAATCAATCACAACAGAATTAAAGAAGAATGAATCAAAACAATCAGAGAAATCAGCCTCAAAGAAATTTGCAGAACATTACATGTCAGATATGTAACTACAATGGACACACATCAAAGCAGTGCAGCATGATGAACAAGAACATCAGACCTCCTATCATTTGTCACACATGTGGAAAGGCTAGACACATCTCAAGGTTTTTTAGATCTAGGACTCAAAAACAAGAGGATCCTAAGAAATCACTATTTGAAGAAAAAGGAGAAGTCAAGTTTGTTCAAGCAAAAGAATATTCAAGAAAGATTTGGGTTGAAATAAAGAAATACAATGATGTTGAAAAAGTAGTTGATGCATCCATAGTGGACGCATCCTCTATTTCTATTTGAATAGACCTTCTTGGTCTTAGGGGGAGCTATTCTAGCTCAGAACCCCTGCACGGCTGGTATACTCACCTCTGATTATGAGCCTATGAAATTATGTTTATGATCATAGTTAGATGAAGTATACATGCACACATTATCTATAATACACTCTGAATGAAGTTTGAGATTCTCTGTGAAGATTATGTACGGTTGCAAACATTAAATGCAGTAACTCTTATAAAAAGATGTAAGTGTTTGATCATCCTCGAGATCATAGAATTTTGAGAGCACAGGAGAACTGAGCATCAAAGCATGGAAGCATAACAGATTTGGTGGTTAAGAAGCATGGTTAAGAATTTGGAACTGAACCCTAGCAGTCACGCTATTTTGAATTTTTGTGAAACCCTATTTAATCAATCATCAAGTAAGTATGGTGACTCCAGATGTATTTGACATTATAGAGAGGAACAGGTTTGTATTTAAGAGGCATCCATTTAAATCCATACTGGATGATGTGGAAGGAGATTTATCCAAAACTCTGTTAGGTGTCGTTCACGTTGAAGACATCTGCTCATACATTTATTGTAAAAAGGAAACAGTTGGAGATAATAGTATAGCCACTCTCATGGCTTTGATGATGAAACTAGACTATTCATTCAAGAATGAATACGCGCACCTCATAGACAACCCTATCTTTGAGTATTTGAATGCGCATGAATTCTATGAACTAGAATGGGTTAAAATCTTATTGAGCATGATTCATGATGATCTTTTCTGGATTTGTGAAGTCCCCGTCCGTATTACTGCAGACCTAATCCATAAAATGACTAGACTAACTAATACTGGACCAGTTCTTCCTACTGGCAAGGATGTCAAGAAATAGGTTGAGCAAGAATGCTTATCCAAAAGTGACAGGTGCGGTATGATAGTTGATCCTATCAAGGAAGATGACAAAAAACTTCTAACTATGATCCTTGGTTACAAGTTCAAGCATGCAAGTAGATTAAACAGTGTGCCAGCAGCCACAGTTCTAGTAGGTATAAGGATAGTAAAGGATAACACTCAGTTCAATCTATGTGACATATTGCATGGTCAATTGATGGACAACATTCAAGTTATCAAGCATGACAAGAACAAGACATTCAGGTTTGGGTCTCTGGTCATCTATCTATACTTCCATATTGTTGGTAAGGTTGCAAATCTTTACCTAGACAGAAGAAAACCCACTATGTCTCAAATTTCACTAAAAGCCACATTAGAGAGTAGTGCAAAGGATGCTATGGACATGGACATCAAAAATTTTAGGATCAAGATGCACAAAAGGTTCAGGATACCTGAGAAGATTGTTGAAAAGTATAAGGAAACCATATGTTTCATGGCAGAGACTGACTGCACTTGCATGGAGGTAGTTGAGCCCAGAACTAAATGGATTCATCCACTTGGGTATGAAGTGGAGGAACATGTACTAGAAGGATATGCATAGGTCCTTTTGTCTGTGCCCAAAGATCCCAATGAGCCCAGATGGGGCACTTATAGAGAGAAGACTAATGCAGTTGATTATGTATTATACAGTGCTGATAACAAAAGAAAGGCATCTAAGATTACATCTAGCATTCTAAAAGTTCACGGAGTCACTCAAGAAGATCTTGACAAAGCTAGAGAAGCCAAGATAGCCAAATAACTTGAGAAGACTGATGACATCTAGAAGAAGAAGAAAGTAGAGAGCACCTATGCGCCCTCTACCACCATTGACCTAGACTCATCTCCACCTTCTATACCAAGCAAGAAGTCTAGAGGAAGGAAGAAAGCACCCACAAATCACCCATCCTCAAGGAACACACAGAGCATAGCAAGGAAAAATCAAGCTCCTCTTGAGGTAGGATTCAGACCTAGTCTAAATGTCTTAAAGAACATGATTGTTAAAGAAGGGAGACTAGACACACTTGCTAAGGTCTATGAAAAGTATCAAGAGATTGATAAAACTGAGATACACTCTATGATCATCTCTCATATGATTAAGTTTAAGAAGTCATTTCTTGAACTCAAGACAGTGATACCTAATAAGCTATGGAACATACTAGAAATAATGAAGAGACATGCAATTGAGGAAGATATGAGGATAAGAGAAGAAACATTGGATAATCTTCTCCCTATATGCTCACATGATGAGAAGACAATTCTATTAGATCTGGTGAAGCCTTATCTCAGAACCAAGACAAGGACTCTTTAGATTATGAACAAAGAGTATGAGAAGATAGGAAAAGAAATTGAAAAGGCATTTGCACAAGTATTTATGGATAGACACATGTATCCATCAATGATGCCTACAACAAAGGTAAATCAAGCTCCTCCCAAATAGGTTACAGAACCAGTGATTCAAGATGCACCTATGACAGGTCCACAGGTCTTAGCGCCCTTAGTGACAATAACTTCTGATACAACAAAAGACTCAGAAGATACTATAATGGTTGATAATATCAAGATTTCCATGACAACATCTGACAATGACATGGACAAAGTTGATAAAGCATTTGTAAGCACTAAAGAGATGTGCACTGATGATACATCTATACAACAAGATGAAGTTCCCTCCAATGATCCAATAGACTTGAATCAAGAAAAAGATACTCAAGATAATGAGACACCAATCAAAGAGATACTAGTAAAAAGTGAATACATGGACACCAGTCAAAATACTATATTCATTCCATCCAGTTTACCATCTACTTCATTGTTGTCAAGGTTAACTCCTGATTCAGCAAGTCTAGATGCGTGGGGAGAAGAGGACTTAATAAAAATCAGAGTGCTAGCCATGGAAAAGGCCAAAGAAAAATAGGTTATGAGGAACCCTCTTTTCTTGGAATCAGTTAACATTCTGAATGATTTAGTACCTACAGACAAGAAAGTAGCCAAGATTCAATCAGTTGAATATGGTGACAGCATTTTAACAATCTTCAAATCACACTTTACAAACCTAGTAGACTCTGCTACTAGAATTGCAGAAGATGAATATAAACAGGAGAGATTGCATGAATTGGTAAAGAACTTTACTTTAGACTTAAAATGTTTAAACATTGGGTAATCTATACTGAAAGAGTTGGCAGCCAAGGGTAAGAAAGTTATAGCAAACTACATGGAAAGAGTGAAGTTCACCTCTGAACATATCAAAAAGATAGAAGAGGTAGAGATCATGGTGGACACTATCAGAAAAAATTAGTTGAGACATCTACCCAGGACAGGAACATCTATAAAAAGGTCTATCAAGGTCAGTTGGAAAAGATTGAAAAGGCTAAGTTAGAGATCAATAAGATAAGAGTCAAACAAACTCAATTGAGAAATGCACTTGCACCCTCTCTAGCAGTTCTGAATGAGAACATCAAACAGATTGATGCCAACATTGTGACATATGATCAAGGTCCTTGCATGGATTTGATAAAGATGGAGAAGCTGACATATTCCTTATGTGTGCATCTTCAGATAGTTGATGCAATGAAGGTATTCTGGCAGAAAGAGATCCAATCTCTTCTGATTGTGTATCGAGATGTCTACATGGAGTAAGTATCTAGAGACTTACA
>MU224078.1:4747095-4763855 GCA_018584345.1 Thuja plicata | reverse complement strand
TTTGAGAAACTTGGCCACATTCCTTTGTTACCATAAATGATAAAGGGGGAGATAGTTGGAAAGTTGACTTCCTGAGGATGCATGACTTATTTTGTGTTGTTATCATGGCAACAAATTCATACTAAGTTTCTGTGAAAGATAACATAGAAGATAAAAATGACTAAGTATGGAAAACAAGACAGACAGAGTTACACAACGATCAACACATCAGCGCACGTGTGAGAGATCAAATCAGAGTATGCACATTTAGATATATGTTATAGGTGATGTATACATACTAATTCCAGACACACATGGTATGACATGATAGTACAGAGAAGTTACAGACAGATCAGTACACCAGTAGTCCACAAGACAAAGCTTGAAAGCCGACTAGTGTTTTGATCAGTGTGAATTATTTTGTTGTGTAATGGCCAAGCACCTTTGATTATATGTTTGTAATAATGTCTTTAGTATTTTTATAAACACACTTAAGCTGAATTTCTCAGAAGTGTTGCGTATTATGTTTTTAGGGCCGACTATAGTCTTGTTTTGAGTCGCGTCTATTTGGGTATGAACATATAAGTATGTAATGTAAAGTTATGTTACTAGTGTCGAATAATATGCATGAGAAAGATATAGAAGATAAGTATGATGAAGTCAGTATGAGATAAATCTCTTTAAGAGAGTAAGAGCATCAGTACATACATGGAACTAATCAGACAACGGTGTCATCACAATAGTTCACTTTTGATATAGTGTATATCAACTATCAGAAGGTTGTAGCCTTCATCTTATTGGGAAGTGAGCCTAGGAAGTGAGCCATATACCTTTAATAGGGTTTTTTAATAGACTCCTAATAGGGTCATTGTACTTGGATTGTAAGGACTGCTCCTAACAGGGCAAAGGAACTTTAACAAGTTCATTATACTAGTGCAATATTTGTGGGTACTAATTCCCACCAGGGTTTTCCTCTGATCAAGGTTTCCCCGTAGTCATATCATGTGTTATGTGTTCTTTTATTGAGCTTCATTGGATGTATGTTTGATTTATGTTTAAGTTGCTGAAATATAATAAATAGACAAACATTGATTCACCCCCCCCCCCTTAGTGTTTCTAACAATTCTACCAAAAGCAAGGCTTAAAAATGTGTAAACAAAGCCTCTAACAAAATTGTTGAAAGTGAAAATGTAAAGATAGATGAATTTGTAGAGAAGAATGAAAAGGAATGCACAAATGAACTAGAGGACTAAAATAGATTCACATATTGTGAAGAACCTAACTCTCTACCCGAGCAATGGTGCTTAATTCTAGAGTAACAGAATGTTGTAACCGACAATCAGGCTACTAATACGAACAGTAAGAATAATGATCAAAATAATGTGCAAAGTGATGAAGAACAGAATGAAGGAAAAATAGATGCTAAAGCTTATAGACAAAGAACTGAACCTATACTTGCGATATATGTCAGAAGAAATCATCCACAGGACCAGATCATAGGAGACAAGAAAGTTGTTACAAGAACAAGAAGTAAGTCTCTAAACACAAGTTGTTTAATTTGTGAGTTTGAGCCAAAATCGGTCAATGTTGCACTTGATAATAAAGAATGGATAAGTGCTATTAATGATGAAATTGAATAGATTGAGAAAAAAATACATGGTCACTTGTGCCAAGACCAGATGACAAGAATTTCATCGGTACTAAATGGATATTTAGGAATAAGCTGAATGAGAATGGAGAAGTCACAAGAAACAAAGCAAGACTAGTATGCAAATGGTATGCACAAGAGGAAGGTATTGACTATGGAGAGACCTTTGCACCTATTTCTAGGCTAGAAGGTGTAAGAATACTACTTGCTTATGCTACATTCAAAGGATTGAAGGTATACCAGATGGATGTCAAGTTAGCATTCCTAAATGGAATACTTGAAGAAGAGGTATACATTAAACAACCAGAAGGGTTTGTTGATCTAGACAAGAGGGACATGGTATGTAGACTTCAAAAAGCCCTGTATGGATTAAAACAAGCACCCAGAGCCTGGTATGAAAGACTTCATTCCTATCTTATAAGTATTAGATTTATAAGAACTAGTGAAAACAGTAATCTTTATTTAAAGGAAGATACTGACACTAACATTTTGATTGCTGAGATATTTGTTGATGACATCATATTTGGAGGCAATGATATGATATACAAATCATTTACTAAAGAGATGAGAAAAGAGTTTCAGATGTATATGTTTGGAGAGATCAAGTTCTTTCTTGGTCTACAGATCATGCAACAATGTGAAGGTATTTTCATTACACAGTCCAAATACATTAAAGAGGTCATGAAAATATTCAAGATGGAAGATTTTAAACTAGTTGGAACATTGATGGTTATTGGATGTAAGTTGACAAAGGAGGACAAGACACCAGAGGTAAATAAGACTTTGTACAGACCAATGATAGGCAAGCTCATGTATGTTGTATACACTAGACTAGATATTGCACATGCAGTAGGAATAGTTGCAAGATTTTCTGCTAATCCCAGAGAATCACATATGACAACTATGAAAATAATTCTAAGATATCTAAAGAATACCATGGAATATGGCTTATAGTATAGAAGAGAAGGAAAATTTGAACTTAAGGTTTTCACCGATGTTGATTGGGCTAGAAACATTGATGATAGAAAGAGCAGAATTGGAGGATCATTCTTTATGGGTGACAGACTTGTCACATGGATCAGCAAGAAACAAGGAAGCATCTCACAATCTGCTACCGAGGTAGAGTATGTTGGTGTTGTTGCAAACTGAACAAATATTGCATGGATCAAAAAGTTACTAGAAGGTATGCATATGAAAATTTTAGAACCAGTAATTATCTATTGTGATAATACAAGTGCAATAAACATTTCCAAGAAACCAGTCATGCATGCTAAAACAAAGCATATTGCCATCAAGTATCATTATTTAAGAGAACAAGTTCAGGCAAAGGAGGTGATACTTGATTATGTGTAAACAAAGGAACAATTGGTCGATATCTTCACCAAACCACTTCCCAAGGATACATTTGAATACTTTAGGAAGAGACTAGGGGTCAAACCCTTGTCTACTAGTCAGTAAGATGACTAGAAGGTTGCATCGGCCTACATATTATCATAATATCATTCATGTTGATGCAAGGAAAATGATGAACTTCAAAGCTACATCTATATACAGACAGGTATATATCATCATCGAGCACCAGAGCATATTGTTGTATTGTTAATGGATAAGGAAAATTCAAGGAATATATTATGGATGGAGAGAAATGATTTCTTGACATTAATGTCAGATATTTGTAAGATCTTTGTTGGGCATTGTTGTCAAAGGGAGATAGATTATCCATATTATCACATCCTTCTGGAAATTCTTCAGAAAAGGGAGAGAGATTATCCATTATCACATTACTCCAACAGGGAGAGATTATATCCTTAGAGAGAGAGATTGTATGGAAAGATTATACAAAGGGAGAGTTGATGACAAACGAAAAAGACATCAAAAGAGAAGAATAGTGAAGGAAGAGAAATTGACACAAGGAGAGAACACAACACATCAGAAGATAGAGAGCTCCAAGAATCAAATCTAAGCTAAAACATACCTTACCGATGGTCAGACATTTATCAGTTAATAGAACAAAAATATTGGTAGTTTGATGAATCTCAACTGTTATATTTCATATTGTATTAGAAATAGTATAGTGTGATAATATAGTATGTTTCCATCAATGCCAAAGGGAGAGATTGATGACATGTAACTGATTGAATGTTTGATAGATGTTAAGGTAAAAGATAATGCAATTCATTAAATCAGTTAATTGATTGTATTTTCATTGATGTCAACTTGATATCATTTGTACGGTCATGTACATAATGCCAAAGACTTCAAAGAACTCATGAATCAAGGCTATACTAATCAGTAATGCATACAAGTCAAGTATTCACTAAGTGACTACAAACACCAACGGAGTGCACCTAATGGACAGAGTAAAATAAAAAAGTCATAGTGATACACAAGGAGGAAATTAACAACATTACCAATGAGCAGAGTTATAGTGTTGACCGACGAGCAAGACATAGAGTAACCCAATGGACATAATTTTAGTGTTTCATGATAGACGGAGATCATGAAGCTAACTAGAGTCTCACCGATGGATCAGTTTGTTGTCACCGATGGATCAGTTTGTTGTCACCAATGACTAACTACAGTGGTGACCGATAGAACAAAGAGTTCAGAAAATGACAAAATATCTAACTGACAGAGCTAAATATAGACTTAATTGGTTGTCTACTTTGTTTTATTCGACCAGAGATAAGTGATGTATTTAAAACTGATTTGTATAGTTGGCAAGAAGATATCTATGAGACAAATCAGGAGTTATGGTTTAAATCTAATTGGCTAGATTGTTTATCACGCCAAGAATCAAGAACCAAGAAACAATGACTATTATGTCCATATAAGAGACAAGCTTAATTCATTTTCGAATGGGATTAAGGGGAGAAAATAAAATTGAGGATGCTAAAGAGAAACTGATGAAGAAAAACTTCATGCAGTTATGATCAAACAAGCTAAAGGAAGAGCTAATGAATTCTACAGACACCGATGAACAGTGAGCACAACATCACAAAGAAGAAAGTATGGAGCACAAGGATTGAATTGATACATTGGTCAAAGAGGTAATGTACTTAAATAGATCTAAAAATCTGCAATTCAAGTTGCAATATGAACAGGTCATAGTGGCTCAGTTTAACCATTGAAGCATCAAGTCTCTTAATCGAGCAGGACTTAACAGTCTTCTATATATTGAGGTACATCTCAAGGAGTGCCAAAAAGCTTGATTCATGAAAGTAGCATTGCACTTGCCCAATACCTATTGACAGTCTAAGAAGGAGGTTGATTCAAGGATGGTAGCAATAGATGCCCAATACTAAGTGACAACCTCTATGTATAAAATCCTTTAACAAGGTCACACTTAACAGTGTGTTTATAACCTTTAACAGGGTTGGCTCCTAACAGGGCTCACTTTAGAAGAGTGAAAATTTGGGGTATCGGTCCCAGTGGTTTTTCCCTTAATATGGTTTCCATGTGAAAATCCATGGGTTATGTGTGTATTATGCATTTCTTTACTATTTTGTATCTTACATATTTGATTATGGATTTATTGGTATAATCTACATATTTACTGTATTTTGGCAAATAGATGACTATTTATCGGTGAACATATAGAAGAAGGTTTAACATAGCAATCCGACAAGTAGTAAATTGATATAAGTAATTCAAGGCATTCATCTTGTAGGACAGAAGATAACATGAGATATAAATTGTGGCTATAAGTTTAAAGGGTTGATTTAAGGATTAATTTTTGAGGTCATTGATTCACCCCNCCCCCCCCCCCCCCCCCCCCCTCTAAGTTATTACTAACATATCTGTGCTCTAAGAGACAAGTTTGGGGTGTATAGGTTGAGATAACTATGGCACAATGTAGGATATCAGAGCTAGATCAATTGATAGTTTAGTGTGATCAAAGGATAGTAGCCTTGATATCCAAACCTGATTAAATCCTGCATGAGTCTACTCATCAAAGGGGAAGGGTGGCATATTATATTGTAGCATATAGTGTTGTTGTTCCTTTGGATAGACAGGTTGCCCCATACCCTAGACAGTACAAACACTTCAATGAATCATTGTGTGATTGATTAAACAAATTAAACTAATGAAGCACAAATCAATCAAAGGGACTCATTTCCTTCTAGTAAATAGGAGTATGAATTTTTCTCTTAGATCATCGCAAAATCCAATGACTATAGACTCTATCTAAATAAAGGACTTTGAAATCCAAACTAAATGAAATGAAATTTCATCCAAATTAAGCCAAGATTAATCCATTATTGAGCTAATGAAAGTAATATTCCTATGATTTTACTATGAAAATGCAAGTAAAGTAAATGAGCTATGAATATGATAAGAAATTAGCAGTAATCTATCACAAACTTGATAGCATTCCTCTACTTCACAATTCTCTATTTTTAGAAGAATTGAGGCCTGAATAAATAGAAATCCTCTCAAAAGGAGACAGACTATATAAATTAATGATTGATGATTGAGATTGATTCCAGACTAGAACAATCCATGTGCAATTGATTAATCAGTTAATTCCAATGATTAATCAATCATTTTGGAAGTTATCAAAGTCTATTTGAAAGTTGCTAAATCGAATGATGAGTTAATAGAACTAATTAAATAATTTATTTATTTATTCCAAAATGATGAGGAGATAATGTTTAGTTAACTAAACTAATTTGATTTGTTTCCATTATGATAATCAGTTGACTGAAGTAAACATATTTGATCAATCAGTAAAGTAATTGATGTCTTAAGAATACACTTTTTGGATTATTTGAATACTTTAACACATTTTCCTCCAAATTGTGATGACATAATTAATTTAATATCTTTTTGTGAATAATTGAAAATTCTTATTTATGTAATCAACATCCTAAGACATTAATTAAATAAATAGTATAAGGTTGATTTAATTGTCAACAACATTAGGATTTAGGAATTAATTAATTAAATAGGATCAAGTGCTATGATTGAATGTGACCTAGAGTTTAGGTCAAATGAGATTGATAAGTTGAATTGCCTTAGATTAGGACTTAGGGGATTTATTCAAGATTATGTTTTTCTTGATGAACAATCGAGATTAGGGGCTTAGGGTTTTGTAGACCAGTTTTGAGTGATTACACTAATGTGTCCTACAATTGCTTAAGACATGTTAGGACCCCTTACCATTCATTAATACATCATAAGGGGTCCTGAGTAGTTGTAAGGAGTCTTAAGGGGTCCTAGGAAATATTAATGTGTCATAGGACCCCTTATGACTCTTTAGGACCCCTTACCATGCATCCATATATGGTAAGGGGTCCTAAGGATTTGTAAGGGGTCTCAAGGGGTCCTCAAAATCTTAAGGGGTCTTAGGACACATAAAATGTTTCCTAGGATCCCTTATGACTACTTAGCACACCTTACCATTAATTAATAAATGTAAATGGGTCGTAAGGGCTCTCAAGGGGTCTTAGGACACATTAATGTGTACTAGGAAACCTTTAGGACACCTTATCATGCACTAATGTATGGTAAGGGGTCCAAAGCGGTATTAAGGGGTCTCGAGACACATTAATGTGTCTTATGACCCCTTAAGACCCATCACAATGCCTTAGGAGCCCTTACCATGCATTTGTGCATGGTAACAGGTTGTAAGGGGTCTTTAGGGGTCCTAGAACACATTTACGAGTAATAAGTTGTCTTAAGGGGTTGTAAGGGGTCTTAAGGGGTCCTAGGAAACATTAATGTGCCCAATGACCCTTTAACACCCCTTACAACCCCTCAAGACCCCTTACCTTGCATTTATGGTATTGTAAGGGGTCCAAAGATGTTATAAGGGGTCCTAAAATATATTAATGTGTCCAAGGACCCCTTACAACCCATTACCATGTATAAATGCATGGTAAGGGGTTCTAAGGGGTCGTAGAACACATTAATGTGTCGTGTGAGCCCTTAATACGCTTTGTAACCCATGAGCACTCCTTTAGTGTATGGTAAGGGGTCTTAAGAGGTCATAACGGGTCTTAAGGTGTCCTAGAACATATTAATGTGTCTTAGGACCCCTTACCATGCATTAATGCATGGTAATGGGTCCTAAGGCATCTTAAGGTGTCCTAAGACACATTAATGTGTCTTAGGACCCCTTATCATACAATAATGTTATGTAAGGGGTCCTAGGGGGTTGTAAGGAGTCTTAAGGGGTCCTAAAGGAATCTAAGGTGTCAAAAGGGGTCCTAAGACAAATTAATGTGTCTTAGGACCCCTTAGCATACATTAATGTTATGTAAGGGGTCCTAATGGGTTGTAAGGAGTCTCAAGGGGTCCTAAAGGGTCCTAATGTGTCTAAAGGGGTCCTAGGACACATTAATGTGTCTTAGGATCCCTTGTGACCCCTTATCATACATTAGAGTATGGTAGGGGATCCTAAGGTGTTGTAAGGGGTCTTAAAGGTTCCTAGGACACATTAGTGTGTCTTAGGACCCCTTAACAACCCTTACAACCCCTAAGATGTAGAGAAAGGGGTCCTAAAATGACCCCTTTGGACCCCTTACCACAAATCTTAGGGGTCCCAAAGTGTCCCAAGGGGTCATAAGGGGTCCTAGGACACATTAATCTATCCTAGGACCCCTTAACAACCCTTACAACCCATAAGATATAGAGAGAGGGGTCCTCAAGGGTCCTATGAGATCTTAAGGTGTACATGGAAACAATACCATACATTTCAGGGGCCCTAAATGTTGGTTTACCCTACTAAAGATGGTTTATTGAGAGGGGGGATGAATCACAAAATATTGAACCTTAGTAATTTAAATATAAATCTCTAATTCAACTTGGTGATTCAAATAACAGTAGCAACTGAAACTTGTAAACTCTCCACAAACTTGATAAAAAGCATATAAAATAAGCAAATAACATGCATAGTTATCAAGCATCACATGCAACACAAGATTTAACGAGGAAGCCCAATTTGGGAAAAACCTCCATGGGATTTTCACCCACAAAAAGAAATAATCTTCTAAAGTATGCTCAGTTAAGAGTCAATCTAGTTAAAGATTGCAATGCACATTTGTTATTTGTGACCCTATTAGGGGATTTACCTTAGACTTGTTAAGATCTTCAGATTTTTAGGAGTGGCATGGTTAGAGGGACTAAACATTCATCCTATAATGTTACCTTTCTCCAGGATTTACAAAAGGACTTGTTAGGTCCACTTGATTAAGAGATTTTCTGTTACAAATATTAGTAAGAAATAGTGTACTAATGTTACTTGTTATTCTGTAACTATACTTTGCTTGATCAGTTCCTTTGTTCACTCTCAGAAAATTATTGGCACCAATAATTCATCAATCTCTCCTCTGGACTGGTTATCCAAATCTTTCACTACACTTCTCCGTAGCTCTTTTACTATTCACTTCTCCAGCAACTATGTATAAACATATAGACTCATCAATATATAGGCCTTTGTTTTGCCGCTTGATCCTATTGATTTGGTTTTCCCTCAATTACGCTCAGCCATCTAATCATCTCAAATGAACTGATACAATGTATTTTCAACTCAGTTAGGTAGTTAACCTTGCCTCATGAGTTGCATTTTTTATTGGAACTCGCAACTTTCTTTTGCCTCTTAATCTACATCACTGATTTTTGAACATGACTTTTCATGACCGTAGATCTTGTAACAAGCTTCACATTTGTCCTTAGCATCTTCTTGATCTTTGTGCCTTTCAATTAAATTTTTTATATTCCTTGAATCTAATCTATGTTCATGCTATGTTTCATGCTTAGTGACTTCGGTGAATATCTTCACTTGGTGTTTGAATTTGCTCGATTACCAACCTTTCTTGATAACTAGGTTTTTCCCATTACCGAATTAACCTTTCCGCTTTACTAAATTAACAACATCAAATATTAAGTGAAAAAAATTATACCAATAGTTCCTTATAATCATTGTTTGATCTTTATTATCTTCCCAATTATGTTCCTCTCTGATGGATATGGAAACTTAATATAAACCAGAAATCAATTGGTTAACATCAATGAAAAACTAACAATTGATCTAGCCATTCTACTTGCTTGTATTTGTCTAAACTCAGTCTTCATCACCATTACCATCAGTTGGTTAACAATATCTCTATTTGGCATTGTTGGCAACACTATCAATTGATGATTTTATACTATGATCTATCTATACTATCTATCCTTCGTCTTAGCTTATTCTTCCTCTTTGGCTTCTATCACATTATCCCTCTTACATGTAGTCTCCTTTACTTGTATTCATCACTTACTTACCCCTTGTACTTATTTCTCCCTTGTGAATTCATCAATTACATACTTCTCCCTCTTTGACAACAATGCCAAAGATCCATACTCCTAAAATCTTGTGCAGGTAATGAATCATACCTTGCATGTACTGATTTCTCTTTGCATACATAATTTCTTTCACAACTTCAAGCATCACCGAAAGTGTCATCACTTAGCATCAACTCAAACTTCATATATTCTAATGTGTTCTAGAATGGATGCAACATTCCTCTTACATTCAATGAATGTTGGATAGAAGTAGGACTCCTAATTTATCTCTGAGATACTCAAAAGCATCCTTCGATAGTGGCCTAGTGAATATGTCAGCTAGCTGTTCTTTTCAATTCACATATTCCAACATTACAAGCCTTTCTTGTACTTTCTCTCTCAATTAGTGATACTTTATATAGATGTTCTTGGTCTTTGAGTGCATTATGGGATTGTTTGATATATTTATAGCACTTGTATTGTCACAAAAGATAGTGACTAGATCGGTGATCTCTTCTTGTATACCTTCTAGTAGTTGTTTGATCCACACAATATTTACATAATTTATAGCTACAACAACATACTTAGCCTCGGCAGTAGAATATGATATACAACTTTATTTCTTTCTTAGCCATGTAACTAGTCTTTCTCCTAGAAAGAAAGCTCCTCTGCTTGTACTCTTTTGTCATTAATGTTTCCAGCCCAGTCAGTATTAGTGTAGACTTTCAAGTCAGAGTCTCCTCCTTTATTGTATAGTAGGCCGAAATATTTAGTGCCCTTTAGATATCTAAAAATTATCTTAATTGCAAACATATGTCTTTCCTTCAGATCAGAATAAAACCTTACAATAATTCCTACTGCATTAGGAATATCAGGTTTGTTGTGCACTACTTATTATAACTTACAAATCATGGATCGGTAGAGTGTCTCATTGACTTCTTGTGACTGATCCTCTTTATATAACTTGCAGACGGTGACCATTGCTATTCCAACTAGTTTTGACTCATCCATACATAAGGTCTTTAGGATCTCGTTAATATATTTTTCTTGTGTAATATAGATCCCATCCTTTACCGATTGAATTTGAAGTCCAAGAAAGAACTTAATATCTCCAATCATAGACATTTCAAACTCTTTTCTCATCTCCTCAGCAAAATATCTACACAATGTTTCATTGCCTCCAAAGATAATCTCATCAAAAAATATCTAAGAAATTAAAACTTTGTTAGTACTATAACATTTCAGATACACATTGGTGTTGTCACTAGTTCTTTGAAATCCTATTTTAATTAGATATGAATGCAATCTCTCATACCATGCTTAGGGTGCTTGTTTCAAGCCATACAGTGCTTTGTGCAATTTTCCTACCATGTCGCGGTTAGTATTCTCAGCAAATCCTTCAGCTTGTTCAATATATACTTCCTCTTCAAGAATACCGTGGACAAATGATAAATTTCCATCCATTTTATAAAATTTGAATTCCTTATAAGCCGCATATGCTAGTAGAATCCTTACTCCTTATAATCTAGCAATAGGTGCAAAAGTTTCACCATATTTAATTCCTTCTTCTTGTGCATACCCCTTGAAAACTAATCTTCCTTTATTTCTGATTACATTACCATGCTCATTAATCTTATTTCTGAAAAATTCATGTAGTACCGATTACATTCTTATCTTTTGGTTTCGGTACCAGAGTCCATGTATTATTATTTTGAATTTGATATATATATCTTTCTTCATTGTTTTCATCCAATCTTCACTTTCTAAAGAATCTTTTACTTTTCTCGATTCAAGTTTAGATATTAAACATGTGTTTTCTCTTACCTTGCTTCTTGTTAGAACTCCAGCAATCTTATCTCTAATGATTTTACTCGATGAGTGGTGTCCTTCACATACTTTTCCAACATGAGCTTGGTAGCCAGTGGTATCTCTTCAGTACCATCATTCTGTGGAAGCTCTCTATACTCATCTTCTTCCTCGTTTTATTCTTTTAGTATGGTGTCAAGAATCTCAATTTGTACATAAATAAATATTTGATAATCCTTGGGTTCCTTCTTGTTGTCTTCATCATTATTCTCAGAAAATTCATCAATTCTCTCATTTGCACTTTCTACAATTTTGTTAGTATTCTTATTCAAACATTTGTAGGCCTTGCTCTTAGTAGAATATCCCAAAAGTATTCCTTAATCTCCTTTAGAGTCAAATTTACCATCTCTTGCATCTTTAAGAATATAACACCTACTTTCAAATACTTTGAAGTAACTTACATTTGGTTTGTATCCATACCAGATCTCATAAGGTGTTTTATTAGTTCCCTTATTCAGTTGGACCCTGTTAAGTGTATAAATAGGTACTGATTTCTTCTCTCTGAACGTTTTGAGAAATCTCATTCTCAATCATTAGTGTTCTAGCACAATCCACAATCCAGATCTATTTCTCATTTTAGCTATACCATTTTGTTGTGGTGTTCTCAGTGCAAACATTTTCCTCTTTATACCATGTTTATTGGATAAGAGTGTAAATTCATTAGATGTAAACTCTCCAACTCTGTCAAATATAAGACATTTCATTTGTCTCCATGTTTCTTTTTCAACTCTAGCATTGTACCATTTAAACATTTGAAATGCATCAGATTTTCCTTTTATAAACATAAGTGATGTCATTCTAGAATAGTCATCAATAAAAAATATGAAGTATATCTATATAGTAGCTCTATGTGTTAGTAATAACTGAGAGGGGGGGAAAGGTGAATCAGTGGCCTCAAACTTTTATCCTTTAAACTTTAACCACCAATCAATAAACCTCATATTATTATGTCCCTACAATATTTATGCCATGAAATACTAATAATGATTAACTGTCTATTGTTTTTCTTTGTTAATCCTTATTCTTTCTTTATTACCAATAAGTAGTATAACAATTTACCAAAACTTAGTAAATAAGAAGAGTATACCGATCAATCCAGAGTTAGCTATGTAAGATGCAAAACAGTAAATAAATGAATCATACACACATAACACATGAATTTTTAATGTGGAAACCCTATTAAGGGAAAAACCACTGGGACCGGTACCCCAAATTTTTACTCTTCTAAAGTGAGCCCTGTTAGGAGCCAACCCTGTTAAAGGTTACAAACACACGGTTAAGTGCGACCTTGTTAGAGGATTTTATACATAGAGGTTGTCACTTAGTATAGAGCATCTATTTCTACCATGCTTGAATCAACCTCCTTCTTAGACTGTCAATAGGTATTGGGAAAGTCCAATGCTACTTTCATGAATCAACCTTTTTGGCACTCCTTGGGATGTACCTCAATATATAGAAGATTGTTAAGTCCTGCTCAGTTAAGAGACTTGATGCTTCAATGGTTAAACTGAAACACTATGACTTGTTCATATTGCAACTTTGAATTGCATATTTTTAGATCTATTTAAGTACATTACCTCTTTGAACAATGTATCAATTCAATCCTTTGTGCTCCATACTTTCTGCTTTGTGATGTTGTGCTTCACTGTTCATCCGTGTCTGCAGAATTCCTTAGCTCTCCTTCAGCTTTTTTGATCAGGACTGCATGAATTTGTTCTTCATCATTTTCTCTTCAGCATCCTCTTTCTATTCACTCCCCTTAATCCCATTCGTAAATGAATTAAGCTTGTCTCTTATATAGACATGATATTTACTATTTTTTGATTCGTGATTCTTGATTCTTGGCGTGAAAAACAATCCAGCCAATTAGATTTAAATCATAACTCCTAATTTGTCTCATAGTTATCTTCTTGCCAACTATACAAATCATCTTTAAATCAATCACTTAACTATGGTCGAATAAAACAAAGAAAACAACCAGTTAAGTCTGTCTTTAGCTCTTTCCAGCTAGATATTTTTTCATTTTCTAAACTTTTTGTTCTATCGGTCACCACTACAGTTATTTGGCGGTGACAACTGACAGTTCTGTCGGTGAGACTCCAGTTAGCTTTGTGATCTCATTCCATCGTGCATCATTGGAATTTTTCTCGTCAGACAACCTTCTGACTTTTCTCGTCAGGCATCCTATGGTTTTTCTTGGTCAGGCAACACTATACTTTAGCTCGTCGGGTATCAATGTGACTGTTCTTCTTTTCTCTGACCATCGGTGTGCACTCCATCAGTTTTTCTTGTCACTAAGTGAATAGATGACTTTTATGCATTGTTGAAAGCCTAACCTTTGTTCCATTGATTCTCTGAAGTGTTTGGAATTATGTACATGACTGATAGGGAGCCTCCTTGGTAACCTTATGAGTTTTTTTAAAACTCTTCTTAGGCCTTTCCTAGGACCTCTAGGGATTCCTCAATCCACCCTCTACCACTTGGAAGAATCAACTCTTCCCCTTCAACCAAGAAGCTACCCATCTTGTCAAATTCACCGTTCTTGTGTTCTACAAGAACCTTCCACTCAATCCACTCCAAGCCCTAAACTTACATTTGGATTTGTAGGAGGGTTAGGGCTTCATTATGCTCCATTATTGGATTACATTCTAGGTTTGGAACCACCAAGTTGAACCATATTCCCATCGAGTTCTAGATCCCTATCTTTTAGGCCTTGTAGCCCTTTTTGCCAATTAGGCCTCCTAAATTGTAGGACAACACTTTTTTTGTGCAAAAACTTCAAAGAACCCCCAAATCTCTTCCAGTATTCTTCAAGTAATCCAAAAACCTAGAAGGATTTTCTAGGTTTCAGAGTCCAACTCTATCCGTACACCTGGTTTCTTGAATATGGTCTTTTTCTTGCTTTTGGGCCAGTTTGAGGTCTTAGGCTTCAAACCTTGGCAAGATGAACTCTTGGGCAGTCCTCCACTTTGTTGAGCACCTACATAAAATCCTTCAATACACCCATGGCCTTCTTGGCTCATGAGAACACCACCTAAAAATTTAAAACTGACTGTCACTTGCTCTTCCTAACCAAGTTATGCATGTTTCTCGCCTAGGGAAAGTTATTAAAAACACTTGCAAGTACTTTCAAAGCTCCTCCTTCCAAATTATTGAAGCTCCATGGACCTACTCTCCATTCCCAGATGGTCATATAGAACCAATGGTGGGAAGTGGAGTTAGGTCCACATCCTTGCTCCTTGGTCAAAACTTAACAACAAACTCTCTGAAACTAAAGAATTTACAAACCACAAAACAAAAGTAACTACAAATCAAACTAAGTATATGGGAAGCAATAAAAAAAATGCACAAATGGATTCTAGAGGTCACAGTCACAAATCTAATCCACTTTCATCAATTTTTACTTGTTTTCATTCAAAACTGTCTGCTCTCTGGTATACAGTTCGTACACAATAAGATCAACCCCCACAAATTAGGGTTTTCCACCACATATCTACTCTAACTTAAATTTATTTACCCTTGGTTAAACTCCCCCTGGTCTAGACACCGAAATCTTAAGACAACTTAAAATGTTGTCAACAACTTTTGAAAAGTTGCTAATGTTGCTATGCAACATTTTTACATCTTTGACACAATTCCACTTTTCTTGTGTTTCAACACTAGTTTGACGTATCCAACCTTAGTTAGGCCTTGTAGGATACCTAAAGACCCTAAAGACAACCATGACATCACCCTATTATTTGATGAGATCATCAAGTACAAATCACTTAATTAAGCCGATTTGAGCTATTTTCACATAACAGAGAGTAAAACTAAAATCTATACTAAGCACTCTTGGTCCACATGAACTTATGCATTTACACTACCATACAAGAGGGTCTTTCACACACTCATACCCAAAATGAAAAAAACCACCAACTTGCTGGCATCTCAAGGGTGCTCCTGCGCCATACTACCAAGGTTAAGAACAGATGTCACCTCTGGGGATAGGAGCTTAGGATAAATTCCCTACTTCTTAAAGTCATTCTTAGCTACCCAAGTAGCCTCAGCCTCTGACATACCTACCCACTAAATAAGATGTTCCATATAAGTGCCTTTACTAGTCTTTTTCTTCACCCGAGAGTCTAAAATCTTGACTGCTATAGGTGTTGGTGAAGGGGTAAACTGAACATCTGCTACTATTGCTTGACTATCTGACTATAGTTCAGTAACTACTGGTGTAGGTCCCTTATATTGGACTAAATCCTGCACATTGAAAATAGGAGAGATGGCCAAATCTATTGGCAAGTCAAGTTTATAGGCATTTTGCCCATACTTTGCAAGAATCTTGCAAGGACCAATCCTCCTCATTTTCAGCTTGGTGGGGACTCCCTTCTGCAACCTGGACTTATTGAGATGCACCATCACAAGGTCACCCATAGAAAACTGAAGATCTTTTCTTCCTTCATCAACTCCAGCTTTCAACTTTTCTGTAGCCTCTTGGAGCTGCTTCTTTACTTGCTCATGAACTTCCTTCATGGATTGAGAAAAATCATCTGCATATGCACTCCTTCCTTTTTCATTTTCCAAGTTTCTCAACTCCAACACACCTCTAGGGTGCAGCCCATAAACTACTTCAAAGGGGCTTTTTCCTGTTGTCTTGTTTGCACTATCATTATAGGCATATTCAGCCTGTGGTAACATCTAATCCCACATCACTCCATACTCCTTTGTCAAGCACCTAAGGAGATTTCCTAGTACTATATTGATCACTTCAGTCTGACCATCTATTTGGGGATGGTAGGCTGACCCAAATGAAAAATTGGTTCCCAACCTTGACCACAAGGTCTTCCAAAAATGACCCATGAATTTAACATCTCTGTCAGATACTATGCTGATGGGTAAACCATGGATCCTTACCACTTCTTTAAAGAACAAATGAGCAATATGACTGGCATCATGGGTGGTTTTGCAAGAAATGAAATGACTCATCTTGCTAAACCTATCTACCACCACAAAT
>MU224078.1:4727102-4738705 GCA_018584345.1 Thuja plicata | reverse complement strand
AGAATAAAATATCTATCTCCATAATAACTCTTTGTCCTCATTGGTCCACATAGATCAGTATGGACTAATTCTAGAATATCTTCAGATGTATGGGTTTTACTTTTGAAACTAGACTTTGTCATCTTACTTTTTTGCTAATTCTTGCACATGATGTTGTCTGGCTTTTCCATCATCGGTAAGCCTCTTACATTTCTCCTTCTTCTTATTTTCATCATGTTGTCAAAATTCACATGACACAATCTTTTGTTCCATAATCATATGTCTTCGTTTCTAGTCATTAAGCAAGTGGTGTTAGTATCATTCAGATAGAATAAGTTACCTTTTGTCTGTTCACCGGTACCAATCAATTTTCCTTATTCATTGAAGATCTTTGTCTTCTTATGCTCAAATGCTACTCTGTGACCTGAATTATTTAGTTGAGAAACACTCAACAGATTATAATTCAATCCTTTTACCCAATAATCATTTTCACATTTACTCAGGTTATTCAACATTATGGTTCCTTTACCTTCAACTGGACAAGGTGTATCATTACCCATTCTTACTGTACCACCATTATAATACTCAAAAGTGTTAAAATTTTCTTTGTCATCGGTAATGTGGTGAGTGCAGCCACTATCTATAATCCAGATGTCATTCTTGCTAACCTTAGATATGAGTGTAGTTTCTACATACCTTTCATCTTCATCTGAATCATCTTTCATAGCTACAAATACCATCTCAACATCTTCATCAGGTTTGGTGTCAGTATCTTCATCTTTGCAAGAATCTCGGTAGCTGGCTTTCTTTCCTTTGTCCTTGTATTCTTGGGTATCTCTTCTTTCTGATCGTGGTAACTTCTTTAATCTTTGTTATCACCTCTGTCCGATTTCTTCTCAAAATATTTGTCATTAACTTTGTCATCTTTTCTTTTGTTAGGACATCTTGCAGCAAAGTTTCCAATCTCTTCACAATTAAAGCATACAAGTGGTAACTTGCCTTTGTATTTACCTTTGCCTCTTTGCATTCTTCTAGCCATAAGTGATTCTATTTCATCTAGATCTTCTTCTTCACTTTCACTTTCACTATCTCTTCTAGATGTATGTCTATGGCTTGATTTGCTTATTCTCATAGAATACTTAAATGAAAACTCTAAGTTTGGTAAGACACTATAATCAAAGTAATTCATCTCAAATGATATCAGTCTACCAATTAAACTATCAAGATTAATTGTATTGTTTTCTACTGCTCTCATTTCTTGAATGGCAAAAACTCTAATAGCATATACAGGCAGTAAAGTTCTTAAGATTTTACTTACCATTGTCTCCTCTTCAAGTGTACCTCCAACTCCTCGTAGAGCATTGACTACTTCTTTGATTCTTGTGTTGTAATGTGTGATGTTTTCTCCTTCTATCATTCTGAGATCATTAAATTTTCCTCTAAGGCTTTCTTCCTTGGCTCTCAGAACATTTGTATCACCTCCATGTACAAGCTTCAGTTTGTCCCACATCTTCTTTGTAGTTTTGCAATCCTTGACATCTTTAAACTCAGCATCAGAGAGTTAGGAAGAAAGCTCTATAACCATACAGTTGTGTTCATGCTTCTCTCTCAATTGATCTACTATTAATGATCCTATGGGAAACACATATTCAGTATCTAGGAATTGAGTAACATCATTACCAATACCTGATAAGTGGAGTCTTATCCTACTTTACCATGAAGCAAAGTTATTTTTGTTCAACTTGGGCACATCTCATCTCTCCATCTTGTGATCTTTGACTTAGGTCTTGAAACCTTTCTTTCTAACCACACAAGCTCTAATACCAATTGTTAATAATAACTGAGAGGGGGGGTGAATCAGTGCCCTCACACTTTTATCCTTTAAACTTTAACCACCAATCAATAAACCTCAGATTATTATATCCCTACAAGATGAATTTCATGAAATACTAATAATGATTAACTATCTTTCAGTTTTCTTTGTCAATCCTTATTCTTTCTTGATTACCGATAAGCAATATAACTATTTACCAAAACTCAGTAAATAAGTAGAGTATACCGATCAACCCAGAGTTATCTATGTAAGATGAAAAACAATAAAGAAATGAATCATACACACATAACACATGAATTTTTAATGTGGAAACACTGTTAAGGGAAAAACCACTGGGACTGATACCCCAAATTTTCACTCTTCTAAAGTGAGCCCTGTCAGGAGCCAACCCTGTTAAAGGTTACAAACACATGGTTAAGTGTGACCTTGTTAGAGGATTTTATACATAGAGGTTGTCACTTAGTATCGGGCATCTATTGCTACCATCCTTGAATCAACCTCCTTCTTAGACTGTCAATAGGTATCGGGCAATTCCAATGCTATTTTCATGAGTCAACCTTTTTGGAACTCCTTGGGATGTACCTCAATATATAGAAGACTATTAAGTCCTGCTCGGTTAAGAGACTTGATGCTTCAATGGTTAAACTAAAACACTATGACCTATTCATATTGCAACTTTGAATTATAGATTTTCAGATGTATTTAAGTACATTACCTCTCTGATCAATGTATCAATTCAATCCTTTGTGCTCCATAATTTATGCTCTATAATGTTGTGCTTCACTATTCGCCGGTGTCTGCAGAATTCCTTAGCTCTCCTTCAACTTGTTTGATCAGGACTGCATGAAGTTGTTCTTCATCAGTTTCTCTTCAGCATCCTCTTTCTATTCACTCCCATTAATCCCATTCGTAAATGAATTAAGCTTGTCTCTTATATAGACATGATATTTATTATTTCTTGATTCTTAATTTTTGGCGTGAAAAACAATACAGCCAATTAGATTTAAAGCATAACTCCTTATTTGTCTCATAGTTATCTCCTTTCCAACTGTACAAATCATCTTTAAATCAATCACTTAGCTCTGGTTGAATAAAACAAAGAAAACAACCTGTTAATTCTATCTTTAGGTCTTGCTAGCTAGATATTTTGTCATTTTCTGAACTTTATGTTCCATCAGTCACCACTACAGTTAGTTGTCGGTGACAACTGACAGTTCCGTCAGTGAGACTCCAGTTAGCTTCGTGATCTCCGTCCGTCGGGCATCATTGGAATTTTACTCATTGGGCAACCTTCTGACTTTTCTCATTGGGTATCTTTTGGTTTTTCTTCATCGAGCAATACTATACTTTAGCTTGTCGGGTTCACTGTGACTGTTCTTGTTTTCTCTAACTATCGGTGTGCACTCTGCCGGTGTTGTTTGTCACTAAGTGAATACTTGACTTTTATGCATTGCTGAAAGCATAACCTTTGTTCCATTGATTCTCTGAAGTCTTTGGTATTATGTACATGACCATATAGATGATATTAAGTTGACATTAATGACAATACAATACATTAACTGATTTAATGCCTTTCATTATCTTCAACTTAACATTATCAAACATTCAATCAATTACATGTCATCACTGTGTTCTTAGGGGACCACATAGGTCAGTGTGCACCAATTCCAATATACCTTGTGTAGTATAGGTTTTTCTTGTAAAGTTCAATTTAGTCATCTTACCTACTTGACATCCCTTACACATTACATTCTTAGGTTTTTCTAGACTCGAATGACCTCTTACTCTGTTCTTCTTACTCACTTGGATTAATTTTTCACAATTAACATGACATATCCTTTTGCGCCATAGCCATACATCTTCAATCTTAGAAAAAAAACAACTCTTTATGGATGTATCAAGGTACAATAAGTTACCTTTAGATTTACCTCAAGTAGAAAACAGACTTCCCTTCTGATCAAATACTTTTACCTTCTTGTTTTAAAATTCTAGTCGATGACCTATATTGTTTAAATGTGCGACACTCAAAAAAATGTATTTCAACCCTTCAACCCAATAGACATTATCACACTTAGTATTTTTCAGTAGAATGATAGAACCTTTTCCCTTCACAGGATATGGGGCATCATTTTCAAATCTAACATTACCACAATTATGTTCTTTCAAAGTAATAAACTTATCAATATCAGCAATCATGCGGTGTGATAAACCATTGATTATAATCCATTTATCATTTTTACTTGTGATATTAGGGATTTTTCTTCAATGTATATTTCTTTATCAGATTAATCTTTAATAGAAGTTACATAAACAAATTATTCTTCTTCATCATCGGTGTCATCATTAGATGAACCTCCTTTAGCAATGTAGCATGATTTATTTCCTTTGTTCTTGAAATCTCTAAATCTTCTAAATTTGTTCTCAAAATTGTTGTTGTCTCTATTATCTTTCTTATCATTATTTTCAAGAAAATTAGAAGCTATGTGACCTGTCTTTTTGAATGAAAAACATTTCAAAGGTATCTTACCTTTATACTTTCCTTTACCTCTCGGGAGTCTCCTAGTCAATAATGCTTCAAATTTAGCTTCATTCTTTTCATCTTCAGCATATAGATCTTCAATCTCACTCTTACAACTATCAAATATTTCACTACCACTACTTTCATATCCATCACTAGATCTAGAATATCTAAAGTTCCCAATTTAGATCATCATTAGTAAATCTCCGAAAGAGTTTTCCAAGATCTTCACTTCCTCTGTCCAGGTCTTCACCAAAATATGACTCACATGAATCAGACCGTTAATTGAAAATGAAGAAGTCTTTTCTACCTTTAGATTAGTAGACATATGTGTTGTAAGTGCATGTCTTGTCTTCTCTAGTAAGATATATGAACCTTAAGAATTGATAGCTTGGGAGTGATTATATTCTTCGACAAACTAAATCTTGTCATAACTCTCCCTCTTTCTGTATCAAGGACACTCACTTTGTTCAAAATATTAGATACCTATCTATCTATCTCCAATGAAGATTGTGAGGAGGTCTCACAACTGTCCATAAATTTATCCAAAGTAGATTTTTCCTTTGCTATAATGTCCTCAATGTTTTTGATATGTCTAATAGGGTTGATATAGTAACAGTATAACTTCCTTCCTTGTGTGATACAACATTTAGCCTCAGATGTAGTCTTATTCAGTATTCCCAAGTCCCAAGAAATAGACTCGCATACTTCCTCTACTTTCTTCTCAAGATATCTCTTCTTAGTCTTCTCTTCAGTGATCTTCACTAATGACTCATAGTGACTATCAAAGTCATCTAGTACCATTTTAAATTTCTCTACATCATATTTTCCTTGAAAAACAATAGGTGTTGGAAGTACAGTCTGTTTAGAGTGTCAACTACTCTTGTCATTACCTTAGCCTTCTTCTATCCTTTTTTCTTAGATCTTTCTTGAGCTTTAGCAAATATGATGTAGGATAACTTCATCAGCTCATCTACATTCATGTTCTCAACATGCGTCCTAAGCCTTCTCTACACTTGCCAACAAAAAAGGTGAAGAATCAGATGTCATAGTTTCCTACTTCACTTCAACCTTATTTACTGTATCTTCCATTATTTCATCAATGTTTTCCATCTATTTTTCTTTCTCTGTCATATCCTTGTCATTTCTTTACTCAAAGTTTGTATCTTTCACAAAGGGGTTGTTCACATCCTATGAAGTGTCCAATGACATAGGCACACCAGAAACATAGAAATCTAGTTACTTCACAGTACTTACATACTGAATAGCATCTTCACTCAATGATTTATCAAGATCTATTTCAGCTTTCTTTGATTATTCTCCTATCTCAATTAGATTGGGCTTGGGAGCCTTAGGTGATGAGATGTCCTTAGTTTTATTTCCCATAAAAACTTTCTCCACTGCTCTCTATGTCTCCTCAATTACTTCATCATATTTTCTTCCCACTATCTTTACTAATCTTGTCTTTGTTCTTAGTAAAGGTTTTAGTTCCTTCAATATCCTTTCCATCTCGTTCACAGATACAACAAGAAACATACCTTCAATTTATTGTTCTCTAATTACTTCATCTTCCCTTTGTACAAATTGTGTCCTTATCTTCATTTTCTCATATAACTCCTCAGGTACATTGCCTCCAATTTCTAGCAAATTCTTCTTAAAAGTAAGTAAATGATTATTCATTATATCCTCAATAGGAACTTTGTCAGATGCCTCATACCTGTCATAGTATTTAGCCAATGAAACAAGCTTTCCTTTCTCAATAACCATTTACTTTAACATTTTCATATCTAGCTTCCATAGTTGTCTTACATTGGTGGTTTCTTTTTCAACTTTCTTCTCTTCTCCTTCTATCCTCTGTTTCTTAGGAGGTGATTCCATTTTAGTGGACCTTTTGTTTCTTTGAAGTATTATCTTTTTTGTCTCTTCCTATGATGTCTTCTTTGGTGGTGAGGGTATAGTTACATCTATCATAGTAGAAATTGGACTAACTACCTACACAACTTCTAGAGATGGAAGGGTTGTAGTAGTAGTGCTTGCCAATCCAGAAGATCTCTCTGCCATCTTCTTCCTCACTTCTTTCATTTCCTCTTTGGTTTTTTTGGCCTTAGCTTCCAAGTCATCTACTACATTTTCTATTTTTCTCTTTCTTGATGATCTAGTCTTCTCTTCTCTATTTTTTTTCTGATTTCTCCTCATAGGTTCCCCATCTCTCCCCGGATGAATCAACTTATGAATCTAAAATGTGTTATAATTTCATGATTAAAACTTGAGAACTTACCTCATAGCCTAGTGGATAGAACCATTTCTTTCTAGGTATAATTGTCTCAAAGTATACACAATCAGTTTCAACCATGAAATAGATTGATTCCTTGTATTTTTATACCACTTCCTCAGGAATTCTTTCCCTTTCTTTCATTTCT
Source organism: Thuja plicata (assembly GCA_018584345.1). Classification (NCBI taxonomy): domain Eukaryota; kingdom Viridiplantae; phylum Streptophyta; class Pinopsida; order Cupressales; family Cupressaceae; genus Thuja; species Thuja plicata. The sequence continues at coordinate 4,731,954 of MU224078.1, read as the reverse complement.
CTCTGTGGGATTTTTATCATAGCGAAAAACATTATTCATCTACCCATGGGTTGTTTTGTCTCCTATAACTCTTAGATATCTGAATGCGAGTATGTATACTATCTATCCATGCTCTAAGGTGCATGCCAGGAAATTTGTGAACAATGTGAATGTACATATGTATCAACAAAGATCCAAATGTGAATCCTTTAAACTTATCCTTCTTAATCTTCCTTACATTCTCCAAAAAAAATTGTGTTAGAAATTTGCAAAGGTTATACTTTATGTTTTATTTTACCATCTTATAGGCCATCAAAATTACTCTTGGTGATACTAAATTAGGTCGGCTTCTATAATAAAGTTTATAGCCTAAAATCATAGTAACCAATCTTACATCATGTTGAAGTATGTCATTTACCATCATCGCTCTCCTATCCCATTATGAGTGTGTTAGGGTTTCTACCATCTTCTTAGTGTTCTTCTCTACAAAACGGTACTACACCCGTATTGTCCAATCCTGTTATGTCATGATTTAGGTCACTGTAGATCTTCATAGGCTGACCTCCAAGCCATATGAACTAATCATGAACTCTACTCAAGATAATCTTGACCCATTCTTCTTCGTCAAAGTCATGAAGTTTTGTTATCTTCATAATGCTTAGGTTATTAATGTGTGCGAAATCATCCTTCATCTTTTCATCATCACCTATCATGTCTTCCATCTATGTAGCAATCCCATCATCTCATAGAGATTCATACTTGCAATGTATGTATGCCCTAATATCTTCAACATGTAAAACTCCATAGGGTGTTTGAGAAAATGCACCTTCGGGGTCATCCTTAGTAGATTTGAAAGGGTTTTTCTTGAATTTGTATCTAGGTCTTTATGAAATGTCAAAAATCATAGGAGTATCCATTTTCAAAGCTTCACAATTGATCTAAATACCTTTTTACCGTTGAAAATGCAAAACCCTGCTTTGATCAAATTCTTCAATACACTTGCTACAATTTTTTTCTTCTCTAGACTCCATTCTCCTTAGGTTCTTCTCTACAAATGATGTTCAATTATTTTCTTTCAATTCACCTTATACTTCACTGAGTGAAGAAATGACATAGTTCCCAATGAACTTATTTCTGCACATAAAGTAGTGAAATAATAATCTGGTGATCATCAGATATAGGCTTGTCAAACCATGCGACCACAGATGTGTATTCCAAATTTCTATATGCTCTCGTTAAGCTCGCAAGACCTTACTTTAAAAATTCATGGGCTGGATAGATTTTTGATGTGTTCTTCCAATGGTTCCCCTAAGGCCATGCTTGGCCATTTAGGTTGATGTAGCAATGTTAGCATCAGGTGAAGACTTGGTACCATCTAATGATTCTCCCTGAACCTTTTCCTCGCTTGACTCCTTTACCTTCCATAGCTTATTACTGTTGTTATCTCCTGCTTTCTTGAAAAAATCATTAAATTCACTTTTGTACTCTGCAAGACTCTTACCTGTATCACTGTCATTCTTCTTTGTATCCATAGGAGGTGTTACTCTTCTTTGTATACATCCTATTGTCATTCTTCTTTGTATCCATTCTATTGTACTTGAAAAACTTCACTATATGCCCTGGATTGTTACATTTGTAGTATATAGGAGGTGATCTGTTCTAATTTACCTGCAACTTACAATACCTTCTGATGTGCCCAAGATTATTAAATTTGTAACATGCGGATTTAGTCGTTGAGTCTTTCCTAATGTTATCTTGTATGTATCTAGATTGATCAGGTTTCCTGCATTCTTCTTTCTTGTGCCCACATGCATGACAATTAAAGAAATATCCTAAAAAAGGTTTGAAAGGGGCTTTACCTCTGAAATCTCTCTTTTTGTGTCCAACCATGTTATATCCAAAACATCTACCTCTAAAAGGTCTGATTTGTTCTTTGGGTTCTTCAAGAGTAGTTTTTTATCCATCAATCTTTGGATCATATTTTTCTTCTTTATTCTTAGAACATTTAGCTTCATTGAAGCTAACACTAGTCATGTCTCCTTTAGGTTTCTATCTTTCTCTTTTTTCATCGATCAAGTCACTACTCATGTGAAGTCTCTCAATATGTTTATTTTCCTCAACAAGTTCACCTTTTATGATATGATTCTATTTCTCTAATTCTAGATACTTGTTCTTGTAGTGATCAAGTTCAGTCTTCATGTGTCCCATCAAAATATTAGCACCCTTCAATTCTTCTTCATTTTTTCTTTTAGCATCCTTTTCTTTTCAAATCTCTTTGGCCATCGTTTCATGATTAAGTTTCAAAGTATCATTCTCTTGTTCAAGTTTTTTTATCTGATATGAAGTATCATTGTCTGAATCCTCTTTTATGTGAACCATAAGATCCTATATCTGACTTCTAGAAAGTCCAGGCTAATCTTTTAGTTTCTTAATGAATCCCTCAACTCTTCTCAAATTGAATCTCAATTCACCATTATCTACTTTTACTTTGTCAATATCTCCAAATTTTTCTTCAAAGTTTTCCTCCAAACTTTTAGAATCCATCTTGATATCCCTTAAGTTGTTAAACACTATCTCTAAGGGCCAACAACTCTGATACTAATTGTTAGGATTAAGTAATACTGAGAGGGGGGAGAATTAGTATTACACAACTTTAAACATGAACTTAGTAAATTCCAACTTAACCATACAATTACTAAAATGGAAAGAGAAAAAGAACATAACACATAACTCATAACACCATGAATTATTGTCAAGGATACCTTGGCCAAGGGAAAACCTTGGTTGGGATGATACCCACAAATATGTACTAAAAGTATAGTGTCCTTGTTAGGAGACCTAGACCTGTTTGGAGCTGAGTATTACATTAGCACATTTCCCTGTTAAGGGAATATAAAACCTTGTTAAAGGTGCACTAAGCATATAGCTCTTACAATAAGAAATAGTTCTGATTAAAATCATAGAAATGAACATTACAAGCATTGTCTATGCTTATATAGTTCCTGTTATAACTCAAAATTGTCTAATATGCATTCCATCTGCTTTATATCATCTCATCACTGCCTCTCCTTATTTATATATTTTTTTTAACAAAAATATATTCATGTGTGTGTGTGTGTGTGTGTGTGTGTGTGTGTGTGTGTGTGTGTGTGTGTGTGTGTTACATTACTCAGTCGGCTCCATAATACATTACAAAATTCAATCAATACTTATGCAAAGAGTAAATACAAAGCTCGAGACCTTATCCTACCTAAGAATAGGTAATCCACATTCTCAATCCAACTTAGTATATTTGGTTTCCATCTCATACTCCCTTAATTATCGTGACTATTCATTTTCCCTATCTCTCTGTTACTTTGTCTTCGCGTGACTTCAAAACATTATAACTCACTGAAATCAATACCAAAACTCAAGCGAACTTAACCAAAGGTCATACACATTCCAAAATGTCTTCCTCTAAGGTCGCATGTCATCAAACATCATATACTATCTTCATTGTCCAAAACTATATTTCAATACTTTGTCTTACTGATTACTGTACTAAGTCATTTTTCTATCTACATCTCCAAAACTATAAACAACTCCAAGCGCTCATCATACCAGATGTCTTTCCATAAATGAAAACCCTCAAGTGTTCTATAACACTCCAAAATGCATCACTTTCCAACACTAGGACCCCTTAAAAACCCAAGTACAACACATAAGATGTAGAGAGGTGGGTCCTAAAGGGTTCAAAGGGGCCATAAGGAGTCGTTCAACATCCTAATGCACCCTAGGAATCCTTAAGACCCCTTATGACCCCTTACCATATATTAGTGTATGTTTAGGTGTCCTAAGAGGTCTTAATGGCTCCTAATACACATTAATGTGTCCTAGGACACCTAATGACCACTTTATGACCCTTTAGGACCCCTTACCATACATATTATTGGTCCTTTAATACCCACCCCTTTGCTACCATTTCAGTTAAGGATTTTAAACTCTTTTAGATCACTTTTTATGTGAATATTAGATCTTTAGTTGGATTTGATGATGTTTTGATGTTCTTACAATATCTATGGATGATACAGAACATTGATACTTTAAGTATTTGATTTATATCATGATGTTAGATAGATGATAATGATTATTTGTATATGATGACGGTATGTATATTTTAGTTTTTTTAATAACACAATACTTGCATGTGCATGGTTGCTGTGTATGTTTTATACACTAATAGATTTGACCCTAAATTGCGACCAAACTTTTCGACCAACTTGCAAAATTGATTTGTTTGGTCGCAATATAAAAGTTAACTTTTCTTTTTTTTAATTTTATGCCCGTGTTGGTCGAAATTGCGACCAACACGTGCATAAAGGTCAAAAAAAAGAAAATGTAACTTTTATTGTGTGAAGGAGGGACGAGAGTCGAAGAGGCGAACTAGGGTTCCTGCGGGTCTTCGTAACCGGCTGCGTGCACCCCGCCGACTTCATGAGGCTCGGATTATGTTTTGGGTGCCCCAAATGTGTCGAGTTTTGAATGTATGAATAGGCCCAGTGCCTGGGCTTTATGCAAACGAATGCTTCTACATTCGGTCTTCTAAACGCCCTTGGACCAGGGTTCAAGAACTTGGGTGCTCGACCCACCGGAGATACCACGAAAACAGACCCGCCCCGTTGGACGATAGTTTCCGAGTTGACAGACATTGCGGTCTACCCATCGGTATTGTGCACAACCACATACATTCCGAGTACGCGGGAATTTTGAAGGTATACATCCAACTCAGAATCCGATTATTAAATATGCATGAGTATTTTCTGCAATCTATTTTCGTTGAGTACTCCTAGAACAGGGCATGAGTCATTGTTTATTGAGCCCGCCAATAACAGCC
>MU224078.1:4695309-4725309 GCA_018584345.1 Thuja plicata | reverse complement strand
TTTCGGTGGCTGATGCTCGGGTTGCTTTGTTGTCTATCTATTGGTGTTCCTTTTGTGAACTATCCTTTGGGTTCCCTTTCTCTGTCAGTTTCCTCTATTTATGCTCTGTCAGTTTACACTTCAACATTTTTGGGTTGATCTATGCAAACTGTGTCGGGTTTCACTTGTTATCTATCTTGTTGGGTTTCTCTTGAAATTAACACTTTTAGTGGCCTTTGTTATCTGTACTTTTAATTTTTAATTTAATCTTGTCTTTCGGTATAGGTTTTATCGATGGTTCAAATATTGTTTTCCCTTTTCATACTAATGGGTCATCAATCTCCCCCTTTGACATTAGTATCAAAAACTGATATGTGCAAAATACTAAACTATGTAGTATGTACACCATATGTTTACCTTTTCATTTATGACTCCCCCTATGTATGTGTTGGTATAGTATATGTATATACGTGTGGGTATGTGCAGGATCATGGTATTGCAAACTAGGCCTTAAGTGGCAATGAAAATTCAGAAAATCGGGGTTAGGAAAGTTGACATAAAAATTTGGACAAGTTATCAATATTATATTAAAAATGTGTAACACGAGAATCTGTAGAAAATTGAATCTATTGTCTAAGATACTATCCCTTCTTTAAAAAAAAATATTCTATATGGTGAAATTTTAAATTTCAATGTAGTAGTATGAAAATTTCAGGAAAAAGATAAGAAGAAGGTGTATGTCTGACCACCTTAAACACAATCAAATGATAATAAATTTTACAAGATTCTAGATATAAGTAGTAGACTCATGTTCGGATGTGACGCATATTTTTTTGTAATTTTTTTCCATGTAAATAATTAATTATGATTTTTCTACTACAACTTTTCCAGAATATAAAAAATCTATAGTCTGACCACCTTAACTTAGTCTACAATTCATCAAATTGAATTTTTTTTAGTTTCTAATTGTAGTAGTAAAATCATAGAATGTGGCTCATATTTTTTATTTCAAAAATGTTATACCATTTGAAAGTTATAGCTATTTTTCAATCAGTCTATCGATCAGGACTAAAAAGATAAGAAGTAGGTGCATGTCTGACCACCTTAAACACAATCAAATGATAATATTTTTTTACTAGATTCTAGATATAAGTAGTAATTAATATCCAGATGTGACACATATTTTTTTGTAATTTTTTTCCAAGCAAATAATTAATTATGATTTTTCTTCTACAACTTTTTCATAATATAAAAAATCTTGTGTCTGACCACCTTAACTTAGTCTAAACTTCATAAAATTGATTTTTTTTTTGTTTTTTTCTTGTAGTAGGAGAAGCATAGAATGTGACACATGTTTCATATTTAAAAAATGATATACTATTTGAAAGTTATAGTTATTTTTCAATCAGTCTACCAATTAGGACTTCTTTTTCACATCGCCACTTCTTGGCATACCATGATCCTGCACATACCCATGTACACTTTCCTTTGTAGTATACTCCCTTTTCACCTTATCTTCATATCATTTTCCCCTTTTTTATCATATCATTCTTCCCCTTTATACTACTGTACATATCATTTTCTCACTTTTTTGATAGTAAGGGAAAAGGTGTATACTTATAACTTATCAAAAATATGGGAATGGGAATTCTTCATGTCTTCCATATGTTTGTCCCATTTCTCCTTTAGGTGTTCAAGAGAAATTTTATCCATTGTGATTTTGGCATGCATATCATAGACATTGTCTGCTACAGACATCTCTGGGGTGGCAATTAACTGTCTTGTCGAAGTCATGTGTTGCTGTAGAAGTGTAAGATTTGGTAGCATTAGATCCTGTAGCTTGGTAACCTCATCTCTAAACTTGGTTTCTGCCTCTAGAATTTCCTATCTTATCCTTCTATATTTCATGATATTTTCCAAATGCATCTTGATTGCATTGTCATTTGTGGTTAGACTGTGTGCACTTGTATTTAGATTAGAATCTATTTGTGCAACCTTATCACTATTTTCCTTAGTGAATTGCTCTAAAGTGAAAAACTTTTGTATTAAGGAAAAAGCTTCAGAAATTATTGGATCTAATTCATTTTCAAGTTCTTGGAGCTTCACCTTGTTCTCTGCCGCTTCTTAGCTGATCTTTTCTATCAATTTGTTTTGATATTTTTGTCCTGCTTGTTCTTCAATTGCTTTTTCTACATCCACATTCTGAGATATGATGATCTCGGTTAGAATGGAAAGTTGATCAAGGATGGGGGAATCTTGATCAAATCTATGTCAGGTACAATTTGTGTTAATATATCCCTTGTAGTTTCTAACACTAGGGATTCTTTGTGTTCTTTCCTTAGCTTTTCTTGCATAGATTTCCTTCGACATATTTCCCCATACTCTAAGAGATTTAAAATCTAATGTAGAAGGGTCACACTTTTGTATCTCAATGATTTTATTTAGTGTTACCTTCATCTTGGACTTCTTTGTCTTCTTATTCTTCTTGGATGCTGAGTGGGAAGCACTTGAATGTAGTGCCATAACAAGATCCTTTTCTTGGTCTAACGTGCTTGATGAAGGCTTATGTAGTGTTGTGTCTTTTGCCTACTTCTCAGTATCTACCTGTCGGTTGGGAGTGGACATCTCCACATCAACCTTCAGTTTATCTGCAACATATCCTTTAGTATCCTTAGGAGTATCATCTTCTTTCTTCTCTTCTTCACCTTTTCATTTCTACCCTTCATTTGTTTCTTTTTGTTCTCCATCTATGACATTTTGTTCATCAGTTGTATCTTTCTGTTCATCATTACCCTTATCCTCAGGTATGCTTGCATCAGGCTCAGGAGAGTTTTCCTTTTGTGAGATTATGTTCATAGCTTGTATTAACAATGGAATTTGGCCCGGTGTATTTACTTGTGTAGCATCTATAGTTGTGTCCTGTTCATCAGTTTGGTCTGGGACAACAGTGACATCTTCATCTTTTTGTACCTCATCTACAGGATCTTCTCTGGTAATATCAATGATAGTATTATCGGGCCATGTTTCATCTTCAATGTCCATATCCTTGTTATCTTTTGTGTTCAATGCTTCTTCATTAACATCCTCATTAGTTATAAGAATATGTTTGGGGCTTGGTTGAGCCTGATTTGCTTCATTGAGTGAATTTTCAATAATAGTTTCTTATGGGTCGGGGCTTGAATCCATTTTTGTTGCATTAATTATCTTTCTCCATTCATCCTCACTTTTTCTATCAAGTTCAATTAGATATCCCTTTAGCACTTGGTAGGCTCTTAACTTTGGTGAGAACCTATTAGAATGTTTCTTCATCATTTCTTCAATCTCTTCCATCTTAGATTCAGGTGGCATGACTAAAATTAGGGATCTTTCCATTATTTGTTTCTCTTCTTTTATAGCATATATCCACCTAGCCGAAAATCTATCCATAAGTTATTTTGGAATGTTATCTTCAAATTGAATTGTTATATATTTAAATACACTCATCATTGTGATGATGCCTTCTTCTAACTTGTTCTATTCCTTGGGGTCCAAAGTTATCCATTTTCTTATCTTGGGGTTTGTGATTGAACCTAACTTAATAATTGATGCACATACATTATCAATGGTGGTAGGGAACTTATTCTTAATAGGTTGTTCATCTTGTTCAGTTTCCTCAATGTCTTCCTTAGTTTTGATGAACTTTCTTCTTTTTGTTGGTGCCTTTTTCCCTGTTTGTGGCTTTCTTTATATGTCCTCACTTGACCTTTCTTGATCGATGAAGGATTTACATCCTTTGTTGTTTGAATTCTGGTCCTAGATGCAGCAGTAGTCCTAGGCTTCTTCAGGAGTGGTGCATCAAACTCTGTGGATTCTGAGTCACTCACCTTCTTAGCTTCACCAATGGGTGACTGACCCTTAGTTTCTTCTATCTATCATGTTTCCTCTTCATTTACTGACAACTTTTTCTTTAAAGTCTTAACCATTTTTTATTTCTTTCTATAAATTTTCGTCACAACAAAGCTAGTTTTTATCCTTTCCTTGGCTTCCTCATAAGTTTGAAACTTAGGTTGTGACTTGTCTAATGGTTCATTTATCAATGCTTCAATGGCATTGGTGTCTTGATCTATGTTGATTTCATAGTCAATTAGAGCTAGCCATGTTGTCCTTGGTACAACTGGTTTGATATAGGTGTAATCAGTGTCCACCATAAAACAAATGTCAGTCTTGTAATTTTCTACCAGTTCTTCTGGTATCCTCATCCTCTTCTACATTCTTTATTTCAATCTAGTGAAGTATTCAATCATGATTGATTCAAAATTATCTCCTAGTGATTTGATGAACTCACTAATCTATGTGGTCACTGGTCAGGTAGTGTCCCATTTGACATTGCTGATAGATGGTAAGGATTATTGAAAATAGAAAAATATGCACATAATGAGTGAACCAAACTTACATGAGTTATACTTTGCAATCCTGATTGTCCTCGTGTTCTCATCTAATTGCCTTAGTAGAAGTTCTGATAGATCTAACTACGGTCGCTTCTTCTCAATTTTGTGTGTTGTGTTCACTACTTCGGATGCAATACTATTCATCCTTCTGACCTAAAATAATTTGTATCCTAAGGCACATGCTCCAAATTTGATTTCATCATCATTGATGGTGGATACCTTTAATCCTCTTCCATCCCATAATACTCCTGTGTTATTTTCAATATCAGCGCGAGGAGGGTGTTTTAGTGCCTTTGCTTTATCCGTTATAGGATAACCGGTCATAGCATGTATAACATCCCTAGTTATCATATTTGGCTCATCCATCCATATCTTTTGGTCATGCACTCTGCTTAGCACTAACTGAATCCATTCGGTCTTGAATTCCTTTGGGAATAATAGGGCATTAGTGAGTCCTTTCACTTCAATGTACTTATTTTCTTCTTTGATTATTCCATCATCTTTGCAAAGCTTTATGTAAGCTTTCTCAACCTCAAGATCTCCTATTTTTGCAACCTTGCAGTGAATATACGCTCAAACGTCCTCAACTAGCAAAACCTTAGCTGTTATACTAGACAATGCACTAGCGTTGTTGGGTTGTGAAGCAACCTCTGGATAGATCTTGTAATGAGGTTCTTCACAAGTGGTATCCTTGATTAGATTAACCTTTTTCTTCTTTTAATTCTTTATCTTGGAGGTTCATGAAGTAGTTGCCATCATTTCAAAAATTTAGGGCTTTTTCCCGTAAAAGAAAATTGAGTTCTTGGTGAATGTTGTTACTTACTTCAACCTTTTGTGAGTGCTGGGAATCTTTCTAAGTGTTGTGAACAGGTTTGAAGTCACTCTACAATCTAGTCACTTTGTGCTTTGGTTTCTCTCTACTTCTTCGCTCAAATCACTTTGTTAATAATGAGTTCTCTTATCGACCTTTTATAGACTTTTTTCCCTAATTTGTGTCATAAATGCTTACCCACTTCTCAGTGTTTAAAGACAGAGTCATCGGGTAGCATACACACTTCATTCTTTCTGAAAACATGATTCTCAAGCCAAGTGTCAACTCATTTGACTATTTACTGATGGATCTCGATATATGGTGAAGACAACATTGTCTTTTTACATGATTACTGATGGATCTCAATTTACACTAGAAACTTAGCTTTTTATGTGTTAATCAGCGATGCTCGGTAACTATAGACAACTTAGCTTTGTATGTACACAGATGAATTTTGGTAAGCATTAACCAATGAGATTGAATTCACAGAATCATAACAAGTAATACCATAGTGCATCTTTAATCATTCTAGTTTCGCATTTCATCAATGTATAATGGAACTGATGCAAAATATAAATATGTATAATGCAGTTCCATACTTACTTGTTCTACTTAGGTGGGGGTGGTGATTTCACTAGATCCATTGGATAAGGTGTCACCATTTTCATTTCTTGGTCCAGAATCATCTATGTTTGTTTCTTTCCTCCACATTTTTTTTCTCATCTTCCTGATGTCTTCAATGGCATTTCCATTGGAAAAGGTACTGGTCTCTATCACTTGGTCTCTGCAATCCTTCCTTAGATGACCAACTTTATGAAAGTGTAAATAGTTCATTCTGGGGTTATTTCAGGTCCTAGACTTTCTCATCCATTATCTCATGGAGTTTGCAGCTATGTATCCAAATCTTCCACATGTTGTGTAGTTTTCTCATGTGTTGTAATCCCAAACATATGAGTTACCGACTATTTTTGGTTGATAAGCGGTTTCATTTTCTTTAGGATTCCATGCTTTCCTTTTCTTCTTCCTACATTCAAGATGTGTGCCCATTAATTTTGCAATTAGGACATTTTTTTTCCATGTAGGTTTCCTTCTTTTGTGGTTTCACCTCAAATTTATGTTTTTTAAGATTTATGTCCTTTCTTGTTATATTTATAACAAATTCCTATGAATGAAGGTGGGGATTTGGGAATACCTTTTATTTTTCTCCTGCAGATATTTGATGTGTGACCTAGTTTTCCACAATGATTGCATGACTACTTTATTGGTCTTGGATTTGTGTAGACATTCTTTGGATCAGCTTGGTATGGTGAGTGTCCATTCTCGGGATACCCTAGTCCGGTATTGTTGTTGACTCTTCTTTGTCCATCTAGAAAATCATCCATCCTTTTGGTGCTTTCTTCAACTCTCTTGATCATGTCATTGGGTTGTTGCTGAATTCGTACTTCATTCTTTAGTTTTTCACTTTCTTCTCTTAGCTCACCGATAGCTTCTATTCTTTTAATGAGGTCTATGTTCATTCAGTTTGCCTCCTGACTCATAAGAATAATCTGATTGGTGATCTCATGATGATTCTATGTAAGTCTTTGTATTTTTGACTCTTTCTCTTATAGCTTTTCAGTAATCTTCCTCCTTTCATCAATAGCTAGTGTTATTTCTTTGTCAGCTTGTCTAGCATTGTTCATGACATCAATCATTCTTACCATCTGTGTCTCTTGACCAATTTGCAAATATTTTTCTTGCCTAGCCAGATGTTGATTGATTTCATTCAGACTTGTGATGCTTTCTCCAAATGTGTCTGATGCTTTAATAGATGCAAATTGTGATGACTCAAATAGATTAGGTATCTCCTCTTCATAATACTTGGTTTCACTACAGTGAGATGCCATAATCTTTCTTTCACCCATCAACTATCTCATCTTGATTCTAGCTTCTTTATATTGTTCATAGAAGATCTGTATCTCTAACTTCTGATTCTAAATAATCTTGTCTATCTTGTACCTTTCCATTGTACAATCTTTTCTCTTAAGTTTTTAAACTTTTCCAATTAATAGATCAAGCTCTGATACCAATTGTTGGAAATAATGGAATGGTGTACTGAGAGGGGAGGGGTGAATCAGTACCCTCAAAACTTCTATCAATTAACCTTTATCCTTTTGTAATCAATTACATTGTATTACCATTCATATCATCTATTATATCTTTGTGTATTTACTATCAATTCATAAACTAATTAGCATGTAAAATATTCATAGAAGCATTCATAAAATGTATAGACACATAACACAATATTTGGTAACGCATAAAACCCTTGTTAGAAGGTAAAAACTATGTTGGGGATTAAACCCACAAAACTTCACTATCTGCAGAATGGAAGGGGCTAGTTAAGGCTTACAATTTGATCACATCTAATGATCCACCATGTTAGGAGTAATATCTAGAGACTTGTTAAGGTCTACTCTGTTAATAACTTTAGCAACACTGTTTAGTGTGCAATCGGTTAAGCTATTTACAAAGGATTGTTAAATCTACCTTTCTTGAAAGGATTTCTTTTATTTTCTACACTTGTTAGAATGTAGAAAAAAATATTCAATGACCTAAGTGTATGCAATCTACAATTTCTGACTACAAATCCATTAAATTCATATGTACAATTTATCACATAATGTGATTGATTAATATCTTTGTTGCTCGGTAGCCTTGAATCTGGTTCTTGATAACCTCATTCATATTTTTTTGTTCTTGCTTGAAACTCTTGGTCTGATCTATAGATGTAATCCTTGGCTACTATCATCCTCTCATCCTTATAAAATGAATGATTACACATCTATTTATACAATAGATTGACCTAATTAAGTTTCACATATTACAAAGATAACTCTATGATAAAAGGTTTACAACTTGATCTTTATCTTCTAGTTTTCATATTTTCAATTAGTTGGATTGATTAAAAAAATTACAATTTCATTGCTTGTCCCTCAATAAATGGTTTTAAATCAAATCAAAACCCTAAATATAAAACATAAGTGTTTTTTCTGACATGGAAGTCAGATCCACATTTCTCAGGATTTAACTGACTTTCGGTGACTGATGCTTGTGTTTCTCTATTGTCTATTTGTCAGTGTTCCTTCTGTGAATTGTCCTTCAGCTTCCCTTACTCTGTCAGGTTCCTGTATTTCTGCTCTGTCAGTTTACACTTCAACATTTTCAGGTTGAACTATGCAAATTGTGTTGGGTTTTACTTGTGATCTATCTTGTCGGGTTTCTCTTGAATTTAACACTTTCGGTGACCTTTGTTATCTATACTTTTAGTTTGTACTAAAATCCTATCTTTCGGTATAGGTGTTACTGATGGTTCAAAAATTATTTTCCCTTTGCATACTAATGGAAAATTGTGTCATATATATATATATATATGTCTGTGTGTGTGTGTGTGTATATGTATATGTATATGTAGGTATGTATGTATATATTGAGCTTTGTGATGCAGGTTTGTAGGTATTGGGTATGGACTTCCCTGAATTGTCAGGATGACCGTGCCCTATCACATTATCTCAATAGTAAGAGAGGGGAGATAACTATTGGAAAGTGACATTGCAAGAAATTGTTATTTTGTCATTAATGTCAAACCTTAATTGGTGAGACTATTGTTATCTGTTTGAGTACCATATCTATTGTTGATGAAGAAGATTTAACAAGAAGACCAAGTGAATGGTTGAGTTAAGGCAATTCAAAGGGTACTTGTTCAGTTGGCACTCTGGCAAAGTAATTTGTTGTTTATCTTTCAAAGATAGTTTTTCTAGCTATTCTGTGCTGAGCAAAGTTGCTTATGCCGAGCAAAGTTGCTTATGCCGAGTAGAGTTGCTTGTGACAAGAAAAAAGTTACTCAATGTCGAGCACCATTAAAATTGTCGAGTGGAAACAGTGATGTTGGCTGACTTAGTTGATTTTATTGGGATATGTAATGTAAATTAAAGATTGATCCATGTCATTTAATGTATGGGTAACTATAATTAATACATTGTTTCAAGATTTAATTAGAGACTACTTTGGAGAAGTAAATGTAATAGAAAGATGGGATGATCCGTTGGATCTGACCTAACCTAAGATCTATGATCTTGTTTAAGCAGCAAAATATTTATCTGACCTAGACAGAGAGGTATATGATAACCTCAGGGGTTATTCATTGTGTGTGGAAGAATGTATGTGTATGCAAAAGGTTTTCATAGTTGATTTACTGTTTGGCATGATCTAGCAGAGAAGGAAAAGGCAGAGGCTGAGTGTTGCATATGTGATTGCTTGATAGATTTTCAAGCAGATAAGAAGGTTGAAATGACAATGTAGGCTATCTAGTAATTTAACATCAGAGTTGTAATTGGATTTGAATTTGCAAAGTAAGTTGTATGTACTAGATCACAATTGTTGATTACTTTCTTACCATTGTATAAATTAAATCCTTTAACAAGGTTGACTTAACAGTCATTTGTATAAATCCTCTAACAAGGTGACATTCAGATTGGAATGTTCTAAGTCCTCTAACAAGGCCACTCCTGATAGAATGATTAAATCCTTTAACCAGGTCACACCTAGCAGTGTGTTATTGTAACCTTTAACAAGGTTGGCTCCTCATAGGGCATCACTTCAGAAGAGTGAAAACTTGGTAGCATGTTACTGGAAGTTTTTCCCATATTGGGTTTCCACGTTAAATACTTGTGTCAACTTGTGTGAATGCTTATGGTTTTCTTTACTGTTATGTTACTACAAGCTAATTTCAATTGACAGTAAACTACATGATTTAAGTTGTTGATTTATGCTACTTCTGCCAAGTAGATCTAAAGTACAGAAAGTTTTATTTTCTACATCTAGACCTGAGGATAACTGATTCACCCCTCCCCTCTTAGATATTCTAAAATCATTCTAAAAATTGGTATCAGAGCTTTGGTCTCTTGAAAAAATTTTGAAGGTACTTGGAGCGAAAAGATCAAGATGTATAAGAAGGAGGTTCTCAAGCTGAACAAAGATAACTTCCCTGCATGGCAGAGCTTGATGAAACTAAATTTGGGTGGTATTAGAGATGATGCTAAGCAACATATTGAACATGACTATGTACCACCTACTACTCCTCTCTCAGATATTCAACTAAGAGAAAAGAAAGAGCACAATCAAGAAATGTTGGAGATCGCCTCCTCATTGAGCTATTCAGAGTTTGATGATATAAAGAATTGCATAAATGAAAAAGAGATGTGGGACAAACTTGCAACTGTCTATGGTGGAGACACAAATGTGTTGAGAGATAAATCAGAAAGTCTAAGAGGTAAGTTTGATGAGATGAAAATGCAAGAAGGTGAAAATGTCATTCAGTACTATGGTAGAATAAAAGAAGTTGTAAATACCATTAGAGGGGCTAATGTAACTATTGATGATAACACCATTATGAGCAAGGTACTGAGAACTTTACTTCCTGTATATGCTATTAGAGTTTCTACAATTTAAGAATTGAGATGTACTCCTAACAATAATCTGAATATGGAAAATTTGATAGGCAGACTCACTGCATTTGAAATGTCAAATTATGACAATTATAATCCACAAGGGATTGATTTTGCTTTTACATCACAGATGGTTCTCAATAAATCTAAGAAAGGAAATAAACATGTGGATAGTGATAGTGACACTTCTGATGATGATCTTGAAGAACTTGAAGCACTTATGGCAAAAAAGGCTTTCCAGAGGTAAAGGAAAATACAGAGGTAAACTTCCTATTATTTGTTTTTCATATAACAAAGTTGGACATATAGCTACTAGATGTCCTGGTAAAAATGAAAAAGATGAAATAAGGGACAACAAATACAAAGAATACAAAGACAAAAAGGATAACTGAGACTTCAGGAAATATAAGGACTACAAAGACAAAGGTAAGAAATCTTGTTATATTGCTAAAGAAACTTCTAACAATGACATTGATAATTCTGATGACAATGATATAGAAGTTGTTTATGTGGCAATGAAAGAAGATTCTGATAATGATGAGAAAACTGCACTAATCTCTTATACGAGAAAAAATGATCATTGGATCATTGACAGTGGTTGTTCCCATCATATGACTGGTGACAAAGATAATTTGAAACCTTAAACCAATGTAAAGGAGGATATGTAAAATTTGGTAATGATTCACCATGTCTTATCAAAGGTAATTGATTGATTAACCTGACTAACAAAATTAGATGTGATGATGTGTATTGGGTTGATGATCTTAAATACAATTTGCTAAGTGTTGCATAGTTGAACAATTCTGGTTACAAATTTGAATTCCATCACAGAAAGGCAAAGATCTATGATTCTACTGGAGAATTAGTTGGAAGTGGTAATCAGACCAAAGGTAACTTATTTTATCTGTATTTATCTGAAGAAACATGTTTTTTTGCACAGTACAATGATGTTTGGTTATGGCATAAGAGGTTGTGTCATGTGAAATTTGATAACTTGGTAAGCATAAGTAAATTGAAAAAGGTTAGAGGTATACCTAAGTTAAAGAAACCTGAAAATGCTATGTGTAAACAATGTCAACTAGGAAAGATGACTAAGTCTAGTTTCAAGAGCAAAACACATGTATCAAAGGAAATTCTGGAATTGGTCCATACTGATCTCTGTGGCCCCATTGGAGAAAAAAGCTATTGTGGTGCTAGATACTTTATTCTATTTGTTAATGATTATTCAAGGATAATGATTGTAATGTTTCTCAAGGAAAAATCTGATGCATTCCAGATATTTAAATGGTACTTAGCTAAAGTTGAAAAGGAAACAGGAAATTTTTTGAAATGCTTAAGATCTGACAGAGGTGGAGAGTTTATTTCTAATGAGTTTAACAGGTTTTACAATGACTGAGGCATAAAGAGACAGATGTCCACACCTAGGACTCCTCCACAAAATTGTATTGTTGAATGAAGGAACAGATCTATTATGGACTGTGCAAGAACACTAATGATAAAGAAAAATGTTGCACAAAATTATTAGAAAGAAGCTGTAAGTACTGCAGTCTATACAATGAATAGAGTTCAAATCAAGAAAGGTATAGATGTTACACCCTATGAACTTTGGTATGGTTATGCACCTAGTGTAAAGTATTTTAAAGTATTTGGAAGAAAATGTTTTATACTGAAAGACAACAGAAATGGAAAACTAGATGCTAAAGGTGAAGAAGGCATATTCCTTGGTTATTCAACGAAAAGGAAAGCTTACAAATGTTTGAATTCTAATACTAACAAAATTGTTGAAAGTGAAAATGTAAGAATTGATGATTTTGCAGAAAGAAATGAAGCTGAAAGTACACAAGAACCTGAAAGCTACAGATCATTCACATATCTGGATGAGGAATATCCTAATTCACTACCTGAGACTATTTCTGATCAATAGCATGCACCATTTGAGTCACATAATGGAGTTGTCAAGCAACTAGAAGTGAATGCTGAGCTATCTGATGCAGATGCTGAGTCACAGAATCAACCAGAACTAAATACAGATGATGAACCTAAAGAAAGGAATGAGCCTACCCTAGAAAAATATGTGAGAAGGAATCACAATTCTGATCAAATCATTGGGTCAAAGGATTATGTTGTTATGACAAGAAGTAAGTTGAAAAATGACACATGTCTGTTATGTGAATTTGAGCCCAAAACAGTGAAAGATACTTTAGAAAATGAAGATTGGATACAAGAAATGAATGAGGAAATTGAACAAATTGAGAAGAACAAAACTTGGACACTTGTACCTAGGCCAAAGGACAAAAATGTAATTGGCACAAAGTGGGTATTCAGGAACAAACTAAATGAACATGGAGAAGTGACAAGAAACAAAGCTAGACTGGTATGCAAGGGTTATGCACAGGAGGAAGGTATTGACTACGGTGAAACCTTCGCCCCAGTTGCAAGATTAGAAGGTGTCAAAACTTTACTTGCATATGCAGCCTATCAAGGATTCAAAGTTTATCAGATGGATGTGAAATCTGCATTTCTCAATGGAATCTTGGAAGAAGAAGTATATATTGAGAAAATTGATGGTTTTGTAGACCCAAACAAAAGGGATATGGTTTGTAGATTGCACAAAGCATTATATGGATTGAAGCAAGCGCCAAGAGCATGTTATGAGAGATTGCACAATTATCTAATCAAGATTGGATTTGCTAGAACCAATGACAATAGCAACCTATACTTGAAGATAGAGGAAAGCAAAGGTACATTATTAGCTGAAATTTTTGTGGATGACATCATATTTAGTGGACAAAATGTGTAATGTCAAAAATTTGCAACAGAGATGTAAATAGAATTTGAGATGTCTATGTTTGGTGAAATAAAATTCTTTGTTGGCTTACAAATTTATCAAATGAAGAATGGTATCGATATCACTCAATCTAAATATATCAAAGAGATACTGAAAACTTTTAGAATGGAAGAGTCCAAACCAGTGAGTATACCTATGGCTACTGGACAGAAGCTGACAAAAGATGATGACACAAAATAAGTGAACCAAACACTCTACAAGTCAATGATTAGAAAACTACAGTATGTTGTACATAGTAGACCTGATATTTCCCTAGCTGTTGGTATTGTAGCAAGGTTTTCTGCTAACCCTAAGGAAACTCACATGATGGAAGTCAAAATAATTCTAAGATATTTGAAAGGAACTGAGGACTATGGTCTATACTAAAAAAAGAATGACAAGTTTGAACTTAGAGTTTACACTGATTCTGACTGGGCTGGAAATGTTGATGACAGGAAAAACACTACTGGTGGAGCATTTCTTTTAGGTAAGAAATTGATCTCCTAGACAAGCAAGAAATAGAACTGCACCTCACAATCTACAGCTGAAGCCGAGTATGTGGCAGCAGTAATTAACTATTCTAACATTGTGTGGTTGAAGATACTACTGAAAGGTATGAAGGAAGAAATTACTAACCCAGTTGTCATATATTGTGATAACACAAGTGCTATTAATATTTCTAAAAATCCTATTATGCACTCAAAGACAAAGCATATAGCTATTAAGTATCATTACTTGAGGGAGCTAGTTCAGAGTAAAGAAGTGAGATTGGATTATTTGAACACTAAAGAGCAATTAACAGACATATTCACAAAAGCACTACCCAAGGATGCTCATGAGTATCTATGAGGTAAATTGGGGGTGATTCCCCTAATTGAGGCTAATTAAGTTCTGTATGGTACTGTTGCATCAAATATTTTATTCAGAATATCTGACACATCAATGCACAGTAAGTCACACTTTAGGATGCTGGCTAAAGTTGTGAAGATGAACAAGGGTAGAAAAGAAAAATAAGTCATACTAATGATGATAGGATCAGCTTGATACTGAAGATCTACATGATAAATATATTGACATCTTTGGCATTGTTGTCAAAGAGGGAGAGATTACCTATAAATAGGAAGAGATTGCCAAGAAAGAGAAATTAAAAAGAGGGAGAGATTACCTATAAAGAGAAAGAAGTGAAGGGAGATATTACGTACAAAGAGGGAAAGATTACATAGAGACAGAAGTTACTATTGAAAATATTGAAGTGATTATCTACTCAGAGGGAGTCTACAGATGATTAGACACAGATGATTACAGTGTGATTATAGACTCAGATGGAGAAATGATTTTAAAGATAAGAATCAGAATGAAGCTAAAGACATTAATGAAGATTCGTTCATATCAAGGAACACGGGTGAATTTTTGGATTGGTTGGTAACTATGCTTGTTAAATCATTGTTCTAATATTTTTTGTTTCCATCAATGCCAAAGAGCGAGATTGTTGGAAAGTGACATTGCAAGCAATTATAATTTTGTCATTAATGTCAAACATTAATTGGTGAGACTATTGTTATCTGTTTGAGTACCATATCTATTATTGATGAAGAAGATTTAACAAGAAGACCAAGTGAATGGTTGAGTTAAGGCAATTCAAACTGTACTTGTTCAGTTAGCACTTTAGCAAAGTAATTTGTTGTTTCTCTTTCAAAGATAGTTTTTCTGGCTGTTCTGTGCTGAGCAAAGTTGCTTATGCCGAGTGGAAACAGTGATGTTGGCCAACTTAGTTGATTTTATTGGGATATGTAATGTGAATTAAATATTGATCCACGTCATTTAATGTATGAGTAACTGTAATTAATGCATGGTTTAAAGATATAATTAGAGACTACTTTGGAGAAGTAAATGTAATGCAAAGATGGGATGATCCATTGGATCTGACCTAACCTAAGATCTACGATCTTGTTTAAGAGACAAAAGATTTATCTGACCTAGATAGAGAGGTATATGATAACCTCAGGGGTTATTCATTATGTGTGGAAGAATGTATGTGTATGCAAAAGGTTTGCATAGTTGATTTACTATTTGGCATGATCTAGCAGAGAAGGAAAAGGTAGAGGCAGAGTGTTGCATATGTGATTGCTTGAAGGATTTCCAATCAGATCATAAGGTTGAAATGGAAATGCAGGCTATCCAGTAAGTTAACATCAAAGTTGTAATTGGATCTGAATTTGCAAAGTAAGTTGTATGTACCAGATCACAACTGTTGATTACTTTCTTACCATTGTATCAGTTAAATCCTTTAACAAGGTTGACTTAACAGTCATTTGTATAAATCCTCTAACAAGGTGACATTCAGATTAGAATGTTCTAAGTCCTCTAACAAGGCCACTTCTGACAGGGTTATTAAATCCTTTAACCAGGTCACACCTAGCAGTGTGTTATTGTAACCTTTAACAGGGTTGGCTGCTCATAGGGCATCACTTCAGAAGAGTGAAAACTTGGTAACATGTTACTTGTGGTTTTTCCCATATTGGGTTTCCACGTTAAATACTTGTGTCAACTTGTGTGAATGCTTATGGTTTGCTTTATTGTTATGTTACTACAAGCTAATTTCAATTGACAGTAAACTGCATGATTTAAGTTGTTGATTTATGCTACTTTTGCCAAGTAGATCTGAAGTACATAAAGTTTTATTTGCTACATCTAGACCTGAGAATAACTGATTCACCCCTCCCCTCTCAGTTATTCTAAATTCATTCTAACAATAACATACAGGCATATATCCTATCATAAGCCCTCATTTGTCTTAAAATAGTGGACAAGTATCTGGTTGATTGCCTGCTCTGAATTCATGAAGGTGACGTGAATTCGTGAACCCTTGTTTGAGCATGCTTATGTTGTTGCATCTTTTCTACATTTTGATTTGGCCAGATTTCAGTATGCATGTATGAAGGTCAAGGTGGAATTTGGTTGTGATGTAAGTGAAAGAGTAATTAAAGGATTAATTATAAATTTTAAATAATTAAACCTTCTAAGAATAAAAAATATTAAATATATAGATATTTAATTAATATGGATTAATTAAATACATGTATTTATTAAAATAGATTTAATTAAAAGTTGAAAGATAAAATTTGAGGATTTAATTAAATATTATGTCTAAATGAAAATTAAAAGGTATATTTAATGAAGATAAATTATTAATATGCTACAAATATTATTCTTAATTAAAAATCATAATATGCAATGTAATTACATTTAAATAATAATATGCAATGTAATTACATAATAATAATAATAATAGTAATAATAAAAAAATAATAAAAAATTGAATTCTAATTCTAATTAAAAACTGAGTTTTGAGGAGAATTAACTATTTAATTAAAAAAATAAAACAAAACAAAAAAAAAAAAGACAAGAAAAGAAAGAAAGGATATATATATATAAAATACTTAGTTTGGGAAAAGAAAATAAATAAAATTAAAAATATTTATTTATTTAATATTAAAAGAAGAAAGATAAAGAAAATTGTGTATTTATTTCTTTTAAAAATAAATAAATAAGTAAATTAATTTTGTTTAAAAAAATAAGAAGAAAAAATAAAGAAAATAATTCTTTTTATCTTTTTTTTTTTCAGGTTAAATTTGTTAGGAAGTTGTCCTAGAAGCCTTAGTTAAATAGTTTTTATTTATGAGAGGATTATTTTGTCATTTTGAAGGAGCATAGAGATTTTTTCAGAACAATAGTTTTAGGAGACAGGAGTACAAGTCTTGCATCAGGATTTTGAAGTTAAAGAATATGTTTTTAAAGCTTGGGAGTGAAGCCTTCTTCTTCTTCTTCTTCTTCTTCTTCTTCTTCTTAAGTCTACCTAGCATTTTTAAAGTAGGAGTTTCTGAGTATTTTTGTAGTTTATGTTGGAAATATTGTTTTGTCTGTGCTTGCTTCATTGTGATTTGATTTTGAGTTAAGTGTCTTTTGATTTCTAAAAATTTATACAGGTGATTAGGGTGTTCTTGTGATTTATGTTTATGGAATGTCTAGTATTTTGTGAGAATTTGTATGGAAACCCTAGGAGAGAATGATTTAAAAAGTATAGATTTTTGTCGTATATCCATTAAGGTTTTACCAAATTGTACAAATTTAGTTGCATAAGTTTCAAATATATGGAGGAATCCTTGATTATGGAATATGTGTATTATAGATACCTTATGTAAGGATATGGGTTTGAAAACATACTTTTGTGGATTAGGGTTGTGAAGAGTTAGGGTAGGGAATAATTTAAATTTTATATGTGATCTTAAAAGTATAGAGACACTTTAAGATACCCATTTGGGTTTTATGTAACATATATAAAAATCAAATAGGGTTCATTTGTATGAAAAGGGTGAAATATTGATTTTTATAGTGAAATTAGGCCTATTTGAGCTTGATTTTTTATTCGAAGACCGACGAACATTCATCCATAAATTTTTCTAATTACATAATTAGGAAACTCACTTTGATAATAAATTAACTAATACTATTATTAATATTTTCACTCATATTTATGATGATCCAATGGTTCAAAACAAAGTTATGGTCTTTTTACCAAACTAGTAAACTTCATTCCTGAACAGGGCTGTTAGAGAGATCTACTTTTCACACCATTTAAATGACCTTATCTACAGGACTAGAAAGAATGAAAAATATGTGAAATAAAATTATATTTCCATATATATAAGATTCAGATCTGTATCATTTCATATGAGAATATACCATTCAAATTACCGACTGATCGACATAGAGGAAATACACAAAAACTCACTGCTATAAAGTTAAAATTGTTAATAAGTCTTATTAATTAAAAATTAATCAATTTGAAAGTTATTAAATAATTAATATGGCTGATAATCAATTTATAATTTAATTTTAAAGATCATAGAGATTCACTAAAATACCATATATGTTCCATGTGCGTACTTTATGTTATTAACTAAGTAAATTTATGACTTAAGAGTATTTTAATAAATATAATGATGTTATATAAATAGAGTTAAATAATATGTCAACTGAATGTATGCCATCTTTCATCTTATATTTTTGTTTTTAAGTGTAAGTGTGGGTAGGTTGTTACCCTAGGTGGGTTTTGTCTTTGGACTTGTACTTTCCTATGATTTTATGTCTTTTTGTTCTTTGGGTTTCATATTGTGGAAAGTTAATAACCTATCTATGTCACGACTGGTTCATGTGTTGTCTTGGGTACATCTGTTAATGATGTCATGTGTTCCTTGAGTCCTTGGTCTTTATTTTATTTGACCATAAGATGTGAAAACCAATATTGTGTTGAGTTATGATTTGTTCACTTGGTCACCTTGTTTCTGCTACTATGATTGTTTAATGTTTTGAGTGATGGTAGTTTTTATTATTATTTACTTGATTTTGGAGAGAGATTCTTTTGATACTATTGAGGATCATTGATTTTGTGATATGAGATTATGAGAATTCGGTAATTTCTTATTGAGATTTCCATTATGGGGTGGACGATTTACCTTGGATCTTGTATAGGATGTGATACTTATTATTTTGCTCCATCCTTTTACCTTGGTGATTTTCATGAATTGAATATTTACGAGGAGTCTTTTGTGGCTTTGGATTTGGTTTTTATCTAGTTCTTTTGGTTGGATTATTTGGGTAGGTTATCTAAGAGCATAGATGGGAAGTGGCTTGCAATGAGCCTCAGGGCCCTCAAGCGGCTACTAGGATCACTCATTGCAAGTTGACTCAATAAGTTATCACTTAATGAAATTAATTGAGAGAGAACATTAATAAGATAAATGTGTGCCTTTCCCATGCCTTGAGTTCTAGTACAGGCTAAGGATGGGAGTTGGAGAAGATTCTTGATTGAGGTCTTGCATGGTTAGAATCCTTATCTGGATGAAAGGATTACTGAGCCGCATATGGTCACTTGAGTGTCGGGGTCCAAAGAGGCTACTAAGACAAAACTCAAGGGTTAGACGTATGTGATGACACTTCCCTATATGTGTTCTAGGTTCCTACATGAGTAAATTGATGACATGTAACTGATTTAATGTTTGAAGATGTTAATTTGATCACCAAAATACAAAAATATAATGTAAGACATTAAATCATTTGATGGATTGTATTGTCATTGATGTCAACTTGATATAATCAAAGTGTCAAAGACTTTAGAGAAATAGACAGATAAAGATTATGATTTCAGTAATGCATAAAAGATAAGCATTCACTATGTAACTTCAAACACCAACGGCTAGGGGAACCTTACGGACAGAGATCACCAAAAGTTAAGTTACAGTGATGCCCAATCAAAGAAACTGACGAGCATTATCGACAAGTAAAATCAAAAGCATTATCGACGGCCAGAATTATAGTGTTAACCAATGAGAAGAACTTTGCAGTGAAGTCAAAGGACATACAAACCCGGTGGAGAAACCCAAGGAGAACTGGAGTTTTGACCAAAGCTTACAAAGAGTTAAAACACTGAAGTTAACTTGATTTCAAAAATGAAAAAATATCTAGCTGGCAGAGCTAAATATAGACTTAACTAGTACTTGTCATTGTTTTCATCTACAAGATAAATCCAGAGATAAGTAAAGGATTTAAATTTGTTTTATCCAGTTGGAAAGAATATCTCTGCGAGATAAAATAGGAAATTTTCTTTAAAACAGATTGGCTAAGATTGTGGATCACACCAAGATCAAGAAGTACAAATACAACTTAATTAATTATGAATTAAAGGGAGTGAATGAAAAAGAGGATGCTGGCAAGAAACTAATGAAGAAAAACTTCATACAGTCCTGATCAATCAAGCTGATGACAGAGCTAAATATTTTTGCAGACACCGAGGAACAGAGCATAGCATCACCGAGTAGAACAAAAGTGGAGAAAAGGAATTACAAAGATGTATTGATCAAATTGGTTTTATGAGATTACAATAGCATCACCAAGCTCACTTCATAAGAGTGAAAATTTTGGGTTACCGGTCCCAAGTGGTTTTTCCCTTAACAAGGTTTCTACATTAAAAATCTATGTGTCAATGTGTTTATGAGTCATTACTTTAGTGTTTTTCATTACACATAGCTAATCTAGATTGATTGGTATACTCTAAGTAATTTACTATTTTTTGGTAAATTAACAGATTTTTATTCGGTAAACATACAGAATAAGGTTAAACAAAGAATTTCGAGCAGTAGTAATTTGATAAGTATATTTGAAGGCATTCATCTTATAGGACTAAAGATAAATAGAGGCTTAATATTGTGGTACTAAGTTTTTGGGTTGATTATTTGGATTATTTTTGAGTCCACTGATTCACCCCCTCGGCTTGCCCCCCTCTCTGTTATTAATAACAATTAGTATCAGAGCTTGTGTGCTTAGAAAGGGAGTTTAACAGCTCAAGAAAAAGATCACAAGATGAACAGATGAGATGTGCCCAAGTTGAATAAAGACAATTTTGCATCATGGAAAAGTAGAATAAGACTCCACCTATCAAGTTTTGGAAATAATGTTACTCAATACCTTGATACTGAATATGTTTTTCCTACAGGACCTCACACTCTTGAGAAATTAAGAGAAAAGCATGAGCATAATTGCATGATAATAGAACTTACCTCATCACTCTCTTATGTTGAGTTTGAAGATGTCAAAACCTACACCTCTGCAAAGCAAATGTGGGATAAGTTGAAGCTAGTACATGGAGGAGATGCCAATGTACTAAGAACCATGGTAGAAATCCTAAGAGGGAGGTTTGATGACCTAAGGATGAAAGAAGGAGAAAATATCACTCCCTATAGCTGCAGAATGAAAGAGGTAGTCAATGATATCCAAGGAGTTGGAGGTGTACTTGAAGAGGAGACAGTGGTAAGTTAAATCTTAAAAACCTTACTGCATGTGTATTCTATTAGAGTTTCTATTATTCAAGAAATGAGAGTAGTTGCAAACAATACAGTTACTCTAGAGAGTGTGATTGTTAGACTCATTTCATTTGAGATGAATAACTTTGATAATAGTGTCTTACCATGTATAGAATCTGCATTCAAATCTTCTTTAAAAGTAAGCAATTCATGTAATTAACATGCTATTAAAATTATATTGAAAGTGATAATGAGGATCAAGGACTTGATGAGATTGAAGCACTAATGGCAAGAAGATTGCAGAGAGGCAAAGGTAGATACAAACATAAATTACCACTTGTATGTTTCAATTGTAAAGAGGTTGGACACTTTGCTGTAAGATGTCCAAATAGAAGAAAAGATGACAGAGGAAATGACAGATCATATGAGAAGAAGCTTTATAGAGGTGATAACAGAGATTATCAAAGCAACCGACAATATTACAAAAGAGATACCCGAGACTACAAGGAAAAAGGGAAGAAAGCTTGTTACCTAGCTGAGAATAGAGTTGATGACAGTGAAACCGAATTAGAAGAAGACATTGAGATGATATTTGTAGCCATGAAAGATGATTCAGATGAAGAAGAAGAAAGGTATGTAGAAACTGCACTCATATCTAAGGTTAGTAAGAATGATGTCTGGATCATAGATAGTGCCTGCACTCACCATATGATCGGTGATAAACAAAATTTTGATACTTTTGAATACTATAATGGTGGATCAGTAAGAATTCATAATGATAGACCTTGTCCAATTAAAGGTAAAGTAACCATAATGTTGAATAACATGTTTAAATGTGAAAATGCTTACTAGGTAAAAGGACTAAATTATAATATGTTAAGTGTTTCTCGGCTAAATAATGCAGGTCACCGAGTGGCATTTGAAAATAAGAAGGAAAATATCTTCAATGAATTAGGAAGGTTGATCAGAACCTATGAGCAGACAAAAGGTAACCTTTTCTATCTTGATGAAATTAACACCACTTGTTTAATGGCTAGAAATGAAGACATATGGTTTTGGCACAAAATATTGTGTCATGTAAATTTTGAAAACATGATAAAGATAATCAATAAAAGGAATGTCAAAGGCTTACCAAGCATGACTTAGCCCGAGCATATCATGTGAGAGAATTGTCAAAAAGGTAAGATGACAAAGTCTAGTTTCAAGAGTAAAACCCATACATCTAATGTAATTCTAGAATTAGTCCATACTGATCTATGTGGACCCATGAGAACAAAGAGCTACTATGGAGATAGGTATTTTATTCTATTTGTTGATGATTATTCTAGAATGACGATAGTCATGTTCTTAAAAGATAAATCAGAAGTATTCAAGATGTTTAAATGGTAAAGGCTATGGTAGAAAAACAAAGTGAAAATAAATTGAAATTTTTAAGGTCAGATAGAGGAGGGGAATTTACTTCAGATGAATTCACTAACTATTGCAATGAGCATCGAATTAAAAGACAGGTTTCTGCACTGAAAACACCATAGCAAAATGGAATTGTTGAAAGGAGAAACAAATCAATTGTTGACTATGCAAGAACATTGATGATTCAGAAGAGCATCACTCAAACATTGTGGAGGGAAGACATCAGTACTAATGTCTACACATTAAACAAAGTACAATTGAAGGAAACAAAGAAGACACCCTATGAGCTTTGGTATGGTCATACACCCAATGTAAGTTACTTCAAAATCTTTGGTAGTCAATGTTGTATTTTGAAGGATGATAGAAGTGGAAAACTTGACTCCAAAACTGAAGAAGGTATCTTTCTAGGGTATTCAACCAAAAGCAAAACTTCTAAGTGTCTTAACAAGTCATCTAACAAAATCATTGAAAGTGCAAATGTAAAAATAGATGAATTTGCATAAAAGAATGATAAGGAAAGTAGAAGAGAACTAAATGACTACAACATATTTGTTTATACATAACATGACACTCTACCCAAGAAACAATGTATCACTCCCGAGCAACATAACATTGCACCCGAGCATCAGAGTGAAAATACCAAAAATCAGGAAAAACCTCAAGATGATGTTCCAAGCGATGGAGATCAGAATGAAGGTTAAGAAGATGATCAAAATGATGAACACAAATCTGAACTAAAACTTGCCAAGTATGTCAAAAGAAATCATCCACAGAATCAAATCATAGGAGACAAGAAGGATGGAATGAGAACAAGAAGTAAGTCACTAAACACTAGATGTTTACTTTTTAATTTTGAGCCTAAATCTGTTAATACTGCAGTTGAGAATGAAGAATGGGTCAGTGCTATGAATGAAGAAATAGAATAGATTGAGAAGAATAGCACATGGACACTAGTACCGAGACTAGATGACAATAATGTCATTGGTACCAAATGGATACTCAAAAACAAGTTGAATGAGAATGGAGAGGTCACAAGAAACAAAACAAGGTTAGTATGCAAGGGATATGCACAAGAAGAAGGTATTGATTGTGGAGAAACCTTTGCACCCATTGCTAGACTAGAAGGAGTTAGAATCTTACTTTATTATTCTTCATTCAAAGGATTCAAGGTATACTAGATGGATGTCAAATTTGCATTCGTAAATGGAATACTGGAAGAAGAGGTATACATTTAACAACTAGAAGGGTTTGTTGATCCAGACAAGAGAAACATGGTATGTAAACTACATAAGGCCTTGTATGGATTGAAACAAGCACCTAGAGCCTAGTATGAAAGACTTCATTCCTATCTCATTACCATTAAATTTGTAAGAACAAGTGGAAATAGAAATCTATACATAAAAGAAGATATCGATGGTAATATTATGATTGCTGAAATTTTTGTTGATGATATTATTTTTGGAGGAAATGAAATGTTATGCAAATCCTTTTCTAATGAAATGAGAAAAGAATTTGAAATGTCTATGTTTGGGGAGATCAAATTCTTTCTTGGTCTATAGATTCTTCAACAAGATGCAGGCATATATATCACTCAGTCCAAATACATCAAGGAAGTGCTAAAGATATTCAAGATGGAAGATTCCAAACTAGTTGGAACACCTATGGCTACCCGCTGTAAGCTAACAAAAGAAGAAAAATCAAATGAGATAAATAAAACCTTGTATAGATCAATGATTGGAAAACTAATGTATGTTGTTCACACCAGACCAGATATAGCACATGCAGTTAGAATAGTTGCAAGATTCTCTGCTAATCCCAAAGAATCACATATGACTATTGTCAAGATAATTCTAAGATATCTGAAGAACACCGAGGTATATGGATTATGGTATAAAAGATAAGGAAAATTTGAGCTACAAGTCTATACACATGTCGATTGGGCTGGAAACATTGATGACCAAAAGAGAACAACTGGAGGAGAATTCTTCATGGGTGACAAACTTGTCACATGGATCAGCAAGAAGCAAGGATGCATCTCTCAGTCTACTACAAAAGAAGAGTATGTAGTTGCTGCTGCAAATTGCTCCAATATTGCATGAATCAAATAGTTTCTAGAAGGTATGATTATGAAGATTCTTGAACCATTAATTATCTATTGTGACAATACTAGTGTAATTAACATTTCTAAGAATCCAGTCATGCATGCTAAGACTAAGCATATTTCTATCAAGTATCACTATCTTAGAGAACAAGTGCAAGAAAAGGAGGTGATATTGGAATATGTTCACTCAAAGGAACAATTAGCTAATATATTCACCAAGCCATTACTGAAGGATACATTTGAGTACTAGAGATAGAGACTAGGGGTCCAACCCTTGTCTATCGGTCAGTAAGCTAACTAGGAGGCTGCATCATCCTACACATAATCTAAAGATAATTCATATTGATGCAAACACTGAGACAAACAACAAAAGATACATCTATACACAGCAAGGTACAAATTGACATTGAATACCAGAGACATTGTATTATTGATGGATAGGGAAATTCAAGAAATAAATTATATAAAGGGATGGAAGATGATATAGAAGAAACTTGTTTGGAATTGTTGTCAAAGGAAGATATTATCTCATTATCATAAAGGATAGATTATCTCAGTGATCAGAAAAGATTATATCATTATCCATGAAGATAAGTTCCTAAAAATCAATATTCAAAGGGAGAGAAATTGATTACATCTGAAATATCCATCTAAGGGAGAGAAGTAACAAAGGGAGAGAGTTCATACAAAGAGAGAGATTTCTGTCAAAGGAAAAAGAGATTATCAAGAAGAGGATTAGTCAAGACAGAGCACATATCAGAATAGAGACAGAAGATGCTACATCTAACCAATGAAGGGATTGAAGATTGAAGAACACCACTCTACAAGAAACAAATCAAAGCTATTTTGAGATTATCGAAAGCCAGACATTTGTAATAGTTACAATAGGAAAGATTGATGAAACTGTTATATTACATATTGTATTACTAATAATCTAGTATGATAATGTAGTGTGTTTCCATCAATGCCAAAGGGAGAGATTGATGACATGTAACTGATTGAATGTTTTAAGATGTTAAGTTGATCACCAAAATACAGAAAGGTAATGGAAGACATTAAATCAGTTAATGGATTGTATTATCATTGATGTCAACTTGATATATTCAAAGTGTAAAAGATTTTAGAGAACCAGAGTGATAAATATTATTCTTTCAGTAATACATAAAAGACAAGCATTCACTATGTAACTTCAAACACCGATGGCTAGTGGAAATCGACGGACAGAGATCACTGAAAGTTAAGTTACAGTGATGCCCGAGCAAAGAAACCGATGAGAATTACCGATGAGAAAAATTACAAGAATTATTGATGGCCATAATTATAGTGTTAACCAATGAGAAGAACTTTGCAGTGAAGCCCGAAGGACAAAAAAATATGATAGAGAAGCCTGAGGAGAACTAGAGTGTTGACCGAAGATTAAAAAGAGTTAAAACACCGAAGTTAATTGGAGTTCAGAAATGACAAAATATCTAGGTGGCAGAGCTAAATATAGACTTAACTGGTAGTTGTCATTGTTTTCATAGACAAGATAAAGCCAGAGATAAGTACAGGATTTTAAGTTGTTTTTTCCAGTTGGCAAGAAGATCTTTGCAAAATAAAATAGGAGTTTTTCTTTAAATCAGATTGGATAAGATTGTGGATCATGCTAAGATCAAGAAGATTAAGAACCTAGAAATGGTGATATCATGTCTATAAAGAGACAACTTAATTCATTATGAATTAAGGGGAGTGAATGAGAAAGAGGATGTTGGAGAGAAACTAATGAAGAACACTTTCATACAGTCCTAATCAATCAAGCTGAGGAAAGAGCTAAAGATTTCTATGGACACTGAGAAACAAAGCATAGCATCACCAAGAAGAACAAAAGTGCAAAGGTATTACAAAGATATATTGATCAGATTGGTTTTATGAGCTTACAATAGATCTAAAAATCCACAAGTATAAGTTGTATATGTGAACCGATCATACTATTTCAGTTTATCCATTGATTCAAAAAGTCTCTTAACCGAGCAGGATTTAAAGATCCTTTCTATATTGAGATACATCCCAAGGAGTATCGAAAATTTTGATCATGAAGATAGCATGAGATGCCAGATACCATTTAACAAACCAGAAGAGGTTTGACAAGGAAGGTAGCATAAAAATGACTCATATCAAGTGACAAACTAATCTTTTAAATCCTCTAATGTCACACCTAACAATGTGTTTTTAACCTTTAATAGGGTTGGCTCTTCACCGAGCTCACTTTAGAAGAGTGAAAAATTTGGGTTACCGGTCCCAAGTGATTTTTCCCTTAACAAGGTTTCCATGTTAAAAATCAATGTGTCAATGTGTTTATCAGTCATTACTTTAGTGTTTTGCATTACACATAGCTAATCTGGATTGATTGGTATACTCTAAGTAGTTTACTATTTTTGGTAAATTAACAGACTGTTATTCGGTAAACATACAGAATAAGGTTTAACAAAGCATTTGAGCAGTAATAATTTGATAAGTATATTTGAAGGCATTCATCTCATAGGACTAAAGATAACTAGAGGCTTAATATTGTGGTACTAAGTTTTTTGGTTGATTAATTAGAATATTTTTTAGGCCACTGATTCACCCCCACCCCCCCTCTCAATTATTACTAATGTAAATTTGTACACTTGTTGGTCTCTTGATCTTTTATACTTTAAACCTTGAATATTCTTGTTACCTTTTTATCTAGTGTACCTTTGTTTTAGTCTTAGGTGTTTGGTTGGTTCTCATGTGGGTGGGCCTGTTGTTATCTCCCCAACATGGTGGGAATGGACCTTTGGCTCCATGAGGTTGGGTGGTAGTGATTCTTTTACCATTGAGATACGAAGTTCATGAATTTATGCTTGGATGATCCTTGTTTTAGTTGTACCTTCATATTCTTCATTGTTGGAGACTTTCTCTTATCCTTCTTATGTTGTATACTTGTATCACCATATCAGTTGTGACATTCTTGGATATTGTATTATACTTTATACTTGGTTTTATCACATACCCTTTGACTTGTGCAGTGGATGTTGGCTCGTTATGTATACCTTATGGTATCAATTGTATCTAGGTTTTATTTATGTGATGTAATTGTTATTCTTTTGTATTATGGAGATTATAAATTTTTTATTATATCTAGTAGATTAGTTAACTTACGTAATTCTACATCATGGAACCCTTAGGATTTGTAATCTATAGATGAGTTACATTTATGTGTATGTATTTTCTATGTTATATTGCTTCCACATTGTTATTCTTTATCAATTGTAAACTCTTAAAAAAATCATTCGATAAAATTAGTACCATGTTTTTGATTAATTTCTCTTGGGTTCCCTGGCAGGGCATTATAGGTCCTAAGGGGTAATAAAGGTCCTAGGGCACATTAATGTGTCCTAGTACTCCTTAAGACACATTATGACCCCTTACCATACACTAATGTGTCATAAGGGGTCTGAAGGGGTCACAGGGGATCTTAAGAGGTGTATCCTAGCACCACTCAAAAACCCTTAAACCCCCTAATATGAAGAGAGAGGGGTCCTAAAGTATCTTAAGGGCTCTCAACGAGAGATTGAGATCTAGGGAAAATGATAGAGAGAGAGAGAGAGAGAGATGTAATATATGTAGGCCATGGATGGAAAGAGAGGTAGGGGATGGATGGAGAGAGATATTGGGAAGAGGGAAATATGGGATTGAGAGAGGGTGAGAGAGGAGAAAATAGATATGTGAAAAGGGAAAAAGGATTAAAGGTTTAGGGTTTAGAGAAAGAGGGAGAGGTAGAGAGAGATAGGAAGATTAGGGAGAGAGGGAGATAGTTAGAGAGGAGGAGAGAGGATGGGAAGAGGGGGAGAGAAGAGGGGAGAAAGGATAAAACCTGTAAACATTATCGAAAACCTCTCTCTCTCATATAACCATAATCCATTAGCCCTAAATCCTTTCTCCCTTGTCCCTCTCAATTTCCCCATATCCCTTTCGATCTTTTCGTTCTCTCCATCTTACCCACCTCTCCCCAATGACCCCATGTTTCCCCTAAATTGTAATTTTTTTATATAGATCCTAATCAAAGTCATAATTTACCTTTTCCCCAATTTTATCAGCACAGTTTCCCCCAAAATTATTGAATGGGGGTTTGGGAGAAGCTCCTGTAGTGGGGTCAAGGGGAAGTACCCTTACGGGGGTTTGGGGATAGATCTCCTTGTGAGGTCAAGGGGAAATGTCCTTTGTAGGCATCTGGGGGAAGTGCCCGTAGTGGGGTTGAGGGGAAACGCCCCTCCTAGTGTCAATGGATAGTGCCTCTCATTGAGTCAGGTGGAACATGTTCACAATAGGATAGACAAGAAAGAATTCATGGCAACACTAGGAGGAGATTAATTTACATCCTCAATCACTTTAATTCATATTCATTTTAAGCCCAAAGAAAATGTTCCTAACATGGTTAAACATACATGTTAATTACCAAACTAACCATAACATAACTAATACAATCAGCAAGGATCTTCAAACAGTCATGCAAAAGTCAAGCACTTAAGGTTACAATCAATAATCAACTATGAATCATGTTGAAGACAATGTGTTGATTCCTGAAATTTGGCTAAGTCTCAATACCCAAGAAACCCTCAAAATCTAGAATCTTTAACTTAACTAGATCATGAAGTAGAAACCACTCTCAAACATCTTTAATATATATATATATATATATATATATATAATGTAACTTAAGTATAAGAAAGGCTTGTTAGGGCCTGTTGGATTTTTATTTTCCACATTCATCTAACACCAAATAAAGTGTGTGCCCTCTTATAATTTTTTTGCCACATAGAGCGCATGCCAAATAGGCTCGGTGTGCCAAATTTGAGGTTAGACAAGTCAAACCATATGGTGTATGCCATATAGGGCGCACACCATATGCTTTTTGGGGGACCAAAAAGTTGAGTGACATCTTTTTGGTCCTTCATCTATGTGCACTTACCCATGTGTGTGTGTGTAAGTGTGTTTACATATATATTATATATATATTATATATGTATATATAATATGTATGTATATATAATATGTATGTATGTATGTGTGTGTGTGTGTGTATATATATATATATAT
>MU224078.1:4656873-4685033 GCA_018584345.1 Thuja plicata | reverse complement strand
AGGGATGGTATTTCAACTTCTAAGGGTAGAACAACTTTGGCCCCATAAACCAAGGAAAATGGTGTAGCTCCTGTTGGTGTACGGATGCTAGTTCTATAGGCCCACAATGTTGGGTTTATCTAAATATTCCAATCTCTTCCTAACTTATCAACCGATCTCTTCAATATTTTGAGGATGTTCTTGTTTGTAGCTTCGGCTTGTCCATTACCTTGAGGATAGTAAATGGAAGAAGAATGGTGAATAATATGGAATGTTTCACAAAGTTCATCCACATCTTTGTTCTTGAATTGTTTTCCATTGTCGGTAATGATGGCATGAGGAATACCATATCGACAAATAATGTGATTAAGGATAAACATGGAAATCTGCTTCCCTGTGGCAGTTGTCAAAGGAACAGCCTCTACCCACTTACTGAAATATCTTGTCTCTATGAGGATATACTTATGTCCATTTGAAGATGGTGGGTAAATCATTCCAATTAGATCAAAACCCCATTGATAAAATGACCATGGTCTGACAAATGGATGTAATTCTTGCGTAGGTGCATGAATCATGTCACCGTGATATTTGCATTTAGCAAAAACTTTCACAAATTGACAAGCATCTTTTTCTAAGGTTTTCCAAAAATAACCCATGCGAAGGATTTTCTTTTCTAAATTTAATCCACTAGAATGTGACCCACAAATCCCCTCGTGAACATCTCTTAAAGCTAACCTAGATTCCTCTTCCTCTAGACATCTAAGGAGCATTCCGTCAAGACCCTTACAATACAATGTGTCAGATAGGATGGTATAATGAGTTGATTGTCTTATGAAATATCATTTTTGGGCTTGGGTTTGATCCAAAAGTAGGGTTTGATTTTTAAGGTAAGTATAAATTGGTCCATACTAAGGTGCGTCATGTCCATTAAAAAGAGAAATTATTTGGGTATCAAGTAAGTCAAATGCCATTTTTGCCAACTCTTCCACCAAGAATTTGTACCTCACATTCTGATCAGGCATTTGGAGTAATGAAGCTAAAGTAGCCATTGCATCAGATGCTCTAATTTTTTCTCTTGGAATTTTCTCAAAGGTAATCAAAGCAAAATATTTCTTCCAATCATCCACCATCCATTTATATGGCATCAATTTTTCATCTTTGGTATTGTATTCATCGTTGACTTGGTTGATGACTAATTGAGAGTCTCCATAAACTTGTAATTTTGTGACATTCCATTCCAAAGCCATTTTGAGACCTATGACCAAAGCTTCATATTCAACAATATTATTTGTGCAAGAAAACAATAGTTTGTAAGATTTTGGAATTGTGCAACCTTGAGGTGTTATCAAAATAATTCCTACCCCTGAACCACTTTGAGTATAGGATCCATCAAAATATAGATTCCATGTCTTTGCTTCCAGATTAACAATCTCTAAATCAGGAATTTCCACTTTAATTAGATGTGTAGACTCTAAAGGATGTTCACACAACTGATCAGCAATGACTTTTCCCTTGATTTCTTTTCTATCCACATACTCAATGTCAAACTCACTAAGTACCATCACCCACTTTGTAACTCTTCCTGTTAGGGCTGTTTTACTAAGTAGATACTTCAAAGGATCAATTTTGGCAATTAACTTCACTTTATGCATCAACATGTAATGTCTAAGCTTTTGAGATGAAAAAACCATAGCTAGGCAAGCCCTTTCCATGAAGCTATAGTTCAAATCATACTTTATCAATATTCTACTCAAGTAGTAAATAGCTCTTTCTTTTCCTTCATTGTCTTCTTGTTCCAATAGTACCCCTAAAGATTTTTCTATTGCTGATATGTAAAGTAACAAAGGTTTTCCTTTAATAGGTGACATTAAGATGGGTGGATTCACCAAGTATGTTTTTAACAATGTGAAATCTTTGTCACACTCTTCATCCCATGTAAAAATAGTGTCTTTATGTAGCAACCTTGTGAATGAATGGAATTTTTCTGCCAATTGGGAGATGAACCTCCTTATAGATTGAAGTCTTCCTTGAAAAGACCTCATTTGGCTAATATTCTTAGGAATTTCCATGTCTGTTATTGTTAGAGTAATAAAGTAATTCCACTTATTAATTAAATCATATTGATTTAATTATTAAGTCACTTATTATCTCTCTTTTACTTAAGCTAAAATTTAGGCATTTAATAATTAATTATTTTATTAATTATTATTATGTAACCTAGATATTTCCCCTTTAGGATTTCCCTTTTAGGGTTTTGGTATCCTTTTATAAGGATTCCCTCTTTGTAAATTATTCAATTTGATGGTTATTAATTAATTGAGGATGTTATTGCATTAAGATTTTTTCTACATTGTTTGCACAATATGTTTCCTCTTCCATCGATCTGTGATTTTTGGCCTCCATAGCTTTTTTACTTCTCTCTTTCTGTGACAGGTTTGCATGCAGGTAATTCATGGGAGTTGTGGGTTGATAGTTTTCATCAACTCCAATATGGTATCATAGCTCCAGATCTTCATGCCCCTGTTCTCTTCATGAGAGATTTGGTCTTGTTCTTTAAATCTATATTTTTGAGAGGTTTTTGCCTCAAATTTTTGTGGCTTTTAGGAGAATTTTTTTTAGAGTAGTTTGAGCAAAAACTGACATCTAGGTTGTGTCCAGAATACCCCCAAAACCCCTATTTTCATATAAGGCGTGTCATATTTGGACACAGGTGAAATCAGGGCCCTCTTTTTTGCTTCCATGACCTTGGCACATTTTTTGAGGCAAAAATAGTCTCAGTTTCCATGCCCTTGATGTCAGCAGCCATAGGCCAAAGATTTTTTAATATTTTTTTAAAAAAATATTAAAAAATCAAATTTTTTGTGTTTTTTTTATATAAAAAAAAAGCATGTGTTTTTTTATGTTTTTTTCTTTAAAAAAAGCATAATGTTTTATTATTATTTTTTTTCATTAAAAAAAAAATAATATTTTTTTCTGCCATTTTGGTTGGAAATCTAGAGGCAGTATTTTTTTTGGAGGAATTGTTAGTTTAGCAGGACTCCGCTATTTTTGGTTGAGGTTTCATGAGGTTCACTTCTGTTTTGACCTCCCGGTGGTTTCTTGCTCATATCTGGAGCAAACGGAGGCCGATTTTCGACTTCCTTATATTGCTGGAAAGCTCTTTCTGAGACGGATGTCTTTCTAGAGGATAGATTTTCTAATTTTTCCATCTTGCAAATTTTTTTTCCCATCAAATTCATGGTTCTATTTTACACTCCGGGAGCCATATCTTTCTCATCTGAACTCCTTTTTTGACTTCCACACGGGGTCGGAAAGCTTCTTCTATTCTCTTTCTTATTCTATGGGTCTCACACCGAGATTCTACTCCATGTATCTATGTATTCAATTTTTTTATTTATGGCATTCTGGTAGATATCTTGGATGTTTTAGGTCCTGGGATCATTTCCTTCTTTGAACATTATATACACCTTTTTTCTGTAGCTTTCTTTTGTAAACGCACTGAAATAAAGTGCCTGCAATTGCATATCTGGGATCTTGTACACCTTGTTCTTGTTTGTACTCGCACTCGGTTATAAAGTGCCATGGGGGGGTTATGATGTTTTGCCTTTCGTACTCATCCACCTTTGTCAAGTGAGTGTCCCTTCCATGACATTAGCCTCATGATGTGTGTCTAGAAGATCATTTCTTCTAATTTGACACCGCTCTTTATCCTGTGCTTGTACCTTCTTCTGCACTATTGGTGTTCCTGATTCTTCTTCTTGCAGTTGTTTTTGGCATTGCATTTCAGTATTCCTGTCAGACCTCTCCATGTTCAGCATTATGGGGGGTATCTCCTATTGGTTCTAATGCTTCCTTGGTTCAATGGAGTGATCTATGTATTCATTATTTGTTCCTATGTACTAGGCAGATGCTGTGGTTGGCACCTATGCATTTCGGTGAGATGGATCATTTACCATATGGACACTCTTCTTTCATTCCTTTTTTGGAGGCATTCTTCCATCTTCAATTGATTAGCTCTTCAGGCTTTGTTTAAAGTCTTCTCTACCTGGTCATGTTCTATTACAGTGGAGGTTCCAACAATTATTTTTCAACAATGTTTGCAGCTTCATGCTTCAGAGGTGTTCTACATGTTCTTTCTCTGTTCCTATTTTCTGGAACTTTCTCTAGTTTGGAGGCTTCTTCAGTCCTTCACTTGGCTTCATCTCTATTTGGAGTAGGGTTTTTCCCATGTGGTTTTCTCTATTTCTCCTCTTTACATAGATTTTTGTACTTGGGTACCTCGTCAGGCCTTGTTGTCGGGACCCTTTTTCTTGCTTTCAGTAGCTGTTTCTAGGTTTTAGCTTCTCCCTAAGTTTATCTTAAGGGGGGGTGTTAGAGTAATAAAGTAATTCCACTTACTAATTAAATCATATTGATCTGATTATTAAGTCACTTATTATCTCTCTTTTACTTAAGCTAAACTTTAGGCATTTAATAATAAATTATTTTATTAATTATTATTATTATGTAACCTAGATATTTCCCCTTTAGGGTTTCCCTTTTAGGGTTTCAGTATCCTTTTATAAGGATTCCCTCTTTGTAAATTATTCAATTCAATGGTTATTAATTAATTGAGGATGTTATTGCATTAAGAGTTTTTCTACATTGTTTGCACAATATGTTTCCTCTTCCATCGATCTGTGATTTTTGGCCTCCACAGCTTATTTGCTTCTCTCTTTCTGTGACAAGTTTGCATGCAGGTGATTCTTGGGAGCTGTGGGTTGATAGTTTTCAGAAACTCCAATAGTTATTTCTTGTACCTTCTTGGGATCTACTTCAATACCCTTTGCTGAAACAATGTAACCTAAGAGTTTGCCAGATTGTACCCCCAAAAAACATTTCTTTGGATTGAGTCTCACTTTGAATTGTTTTATCCTTGTGAAGATCTCATCTAATATTGGTAAGTGATCCTTTCTTTCATGTGATTTTTCTAGAATATCATCCACGTAGTCTTCTAAAAAGGTATGCATCATATCGTGGAATATGGTAGTCATTTCTCTTTGGTAAGTTTCTCTAGCATTTTTGAGACCAAAGAGAATCACATTCCAACAAAAGGTTCCCCATGGGCATGTAAAAATTTTCTTCTCTTGGTCTTTGGGTGAAATTTGGATTTGATTGTGTCCACTAAATCCATCCATCAAGGAAAGAATAGAATGACCCATTGTTAAGTCCACTATTGTATCAATGCTAGGTAGTTGAAAATCATCTTTAGGGAAAACAAGATTGAGATCTCTAAAATCTGTGCACACTCTAATAGATTTGTCATGTTTTGTGACTAGCACAATGTTGGATATCCATTTAGAATATGCAATTACTCTTATGAATCGAAGCTTAAGGATCTTTTCCAATTCTGCTTTTACTAAAGTGCCACATGAGGGCGCATCTTTCTCAATTTTTTCTTGATGGGCTTCACACCAGGTTTCACATTTAAATGATGCATTATGAAGCTTGGATCTAACCTGGGCATGTTGGAATAAGACCACACAAAGTTAATTTTCATTTCTTGAAATAATTCAATGAACTCCTTTCTTGCTCATGGACTCAAAGATGTTGCTAGATGAACAAATTTAGAATCATCTTTGGTGCCAATGTTAACTTTCTCTGTTGGTTCAATAAGGATGGGTGATCTTTCATCTTCATGTTTGGGTAGGGCATCCAACCTCTCTTCCTTAGGTGCCACAATTGGGTTTTCACCTTTGGAAACATCCGATATTTTGACTTTTTTAGGTTCTAGCATTGCCACATGGTAGTTTTCACCACTAGACCTTTTCATTTTTTTTATTTTTTTGTTTTATTTTGTGGATTGAAAGGTTGGACCCCTACCTCTATCATCATGTCTGGATTGTATTCATTGGTGGAAGAATATGGATCAACCACATTTAGGTATTGGGTTATTGCAAGGTCATTGGGAAACTATAATAGGTTATTTGGTTCAGATAAATCCCAATCAATGAGTTCAGGGTGCATTAAGGATAAAAATTCATTTGTAAAATTGTCATTCGAAGGGTTCAAGGACATGACCTAAGTTGAAAGTTTGTACATTGTATTTCTTAGGTCTATGACATGGGCTTCCTCAAGATGTTCCATGGAAGTTGGATCAAAGTCTCCTTCACTAGAGTCGTCGTTGATTTCCATGGGAAAGAATTCTTGTGGATTAAATATAACATTTGAATCACCCCCCCACGAAGGTACCCAAGGTTCACTTAGCCATTGACTAGTCCTAGATGCTTGCCTTATGTTGGATTCTTGAGGTTCACTTGACACTTGTGTATAATTTGAGCCTTGATGTTCATTTTCTTGACTTGTAACATTGGGAATAGTTGCATATGTGTGAATAACATCAACTTATATGTCATGATAAGAATCTTTGGAAAAGGAATCCCACTCATACTCCCTAGAATCATCTTCACTTTTGGAACCAACCATGTACACATGTTCATGGTAATCATGCATTGGACTTGAACTTTCTCATTTATGTTGAAAACCTATTCTGGCTTTGTCTTCTTTTGCTCTCCAAGCTAGTTCAATAGGCTCTAATAATCCTCTATTTTGAACTCCTAAGAGTCCTCTTCCCTTATATCCCATTTTTTGTATGATTTTATACCCTTTCCCATATTGATTGGTTTGAATGTTGATGTGTTGTACCCTTTCCCTAGAATGATTTGAAGTGCCCTCTTCCTTATAGAGCCATTGTAGTACTTGATTATCCTCCTTCTCTAAGGCATATTTATTACTCTCCCTTACAAAATGAGCATTGTATTTATGAGGGGGTGAGCACTTGACGACTTCCCATGTGTCCTAGGAGAAGTTGGTAAATCAAATAGGGAAACAGAATATTCCCCCACTCCCTTGGAGTTGATTTTACATTATTTTTCAAAGGTGTCCATCAATTCACTCATCTTTTGATAGTGATCCTTCTTAGCTTGTTCTCTTTCTTCCTAGGTAGGTTTCAAAGTTTCCATCCTCAACGTAGAAGTCCTAACTGAATTATCATGTGAATTCTGACCCTCATAACTCATCTTTTCCTTTCCCTTAGTTGTTGTAGTTGAGTTAGTTTGATTAGGGTTTGAGATGGAAGTAACATCTGATGTCAACTTTGAACTTTCCCCTTTAGTTTTTTCAATAGTACTATTAGGGAGGACTCCTTCCCTATTGTGAGGAATAAATAATTCATGAATTGGCTTTAATGTGTTGCAATATTGGAAAGGATTTGAATCTCCTCCAATTGTGATCTCCTCACCTCTATGTGGAAATTTTATGCTGCAGTGATAAGTAGAAGGTACCACTTGCATCTCATGAATCAAACATCTTCCCAATAGGATATTATAAGATAATTTCATATTGAGAAATTGACATATGGTATCTTTTTTTATAGGTCCCACTTGGATAGGTAAAACAATCATGCCTTTTGAAGACCTTTCTTCTTCATCATAAGATTTAATGGTGATTTGCTTCTTAGGGTCAATAGATGATTCAGATATCCCTAAGGACTTGACAAGGTTTATTGTACAAATATTGAGACTAGCTCCCCCATCAGTGAGAACTCTCTTAACCCTATGCCTTTGGATTAACACTTCTATATGCAAGGGTAAATTTTGAGGGTGGGTAATAGACATGTCATCTTGTTCGGAGAACAAAAGGCAATGAGGGGCTATGAGATGCCCTACCATATTTTGAAACTTATCCTCCTCCAAGGTTATAGGAACATTGGTTTCTACTAGGGATTTTTCCAATATTCCTTTGTGATTAGGAGATAGTCTCAACAACTACAAAATAGAGATTTGTGTTGGATTTTTATGCAATTGATCCACCAAACTATAAGGCTTTATTGAAGAAGATGTTGGTTTATCCAAAGTAGTTGCTGAAGTAAGATCAATTTTTTTAGGGGCACTTCCTTGTAGGGTAACTCTTGTTGCTTGACCACTAGTTACAACATTAGAGGACTCTTGAATAGGTTGTTCTTTGATTACTACAACATTGATAGTACTATCATGTCCGGATAGGGCATTAATAGTATTGTCATATGTATGGGAAAATTTTACATTGTTGGTGCTTCTCAAATTCTATTGTTACCTCCATTGTTTGAATTTGAAGATTTACCCTTTTCATGTTTGTAGAA
Organism: Thuja plicata; assembly: GCA_018584345.1. Lineage (NCBI taxonomy): Eukaryota > Viridiplantae > Streptophyta > Pinopsida > Cupressales > Cupressaceae > Thuja > Thuja plicata. The sequence continues at coordinate 4,676,896 of MU224078.1, read as the reverse complement.
AGGAGTTTTAAAGGCCGTGTAATCTTTATTGTTTTGAGGGCCTTCTACCTTTATCACACCATTGTCAATTAGGTCTTGCACTACATATCTCAAATGCATGCAATCATTTGTCTTATGTCCTCAATTTCTATAGTATTCACAATGACTAGACTCACTCCACCATGTAGTTTTGATTTGTAGTTCATATGGCTGAGCTCTAGGTAAGTCAATAAACTTATTAGAAATGAGATCTCTTAATTCCTTCTCAAGGGGTTTACCCAAAGGTGTGAATGTTCTTTTAGGAGTTGGTGTAAAGAAAGGCTTAGGCTTGTTAACCCCTTGATTGTTCCCAAAGTTATTATTGTTATTGTTGTTGTTGAAAGGTACTTTGGGTTCTTGGGTCACATTATTAGCTTGATAAAATCCTTTGGTAAGATTGAAAGGGGTGGCCTTCAAATTTTTAGCCTCTACAACTCCATCATTCACCACTCTTTTATTGTTATTCCTCATCCAAAACCAGTTATTGTTAGGAGGATTTCTATTTTGGTTGTTATTGGAGGTATTGTTGTTGTTGTTTTTATAAAGATTTAATTCTCCAATTTTGACCCATACCTCTTCCATGGTAACCCCATTCTCAATTAGGTATTGGAAAGAGCTAGGACATTGTAGTCTTAACTGGTAATTCATCTCATTAGTCAAGCTATTAAAAAAGATATCCATCATCTCTTTTTCAAGTACACTTCGAGGGTATCTAGAAAACACCACTGTCCATCATTGTAAGAAAAGTAGGAATCCTTCTCCCTCTCTTTTCTTGGTATTACATAAATTTATCATCATAACCTCATGTTTGATATTGTAGGAATAATGAGTCACAAATTTAGAGGCCAACTCTTTGAAGATTCGGATGTCGGAGGGTAACTTTGAAAACCACTCCATGGTTGTGCCCCCTAAACTTATAGGAAATAACCTCATGAGATAAGTTGTATCATGCATGAACTCTAGGCTCAATGCACAAAATTCCCTTAAGTGATCTTTAGGATCAGTTGTTCCTTCATATTTGTCATATTTAGGAAAGATAGCATTAGTTGGGAATGGAACCATGATTAATGACTTATCAAATGGAATTGGACACATAGCTTCGATAGAAAATGGTTTAGGAACCCTGCTTTGTTTCATCATGTCCAAGTGCATTTGGAAGAGTTTGAATTGTTTATTCATGATATCAATAGGATTAGCCTCAGCTTCATTTTGCTTAAGTTGATTGACATCATAGTCATGGGGAAGTTTGAGACCCTTTTGTGCTAGGTCTAGGAAGTACTTTTCTTTGTCTTTTTCCAACACTTTTTCCATGAGCTTCATGAAGAAAGGACTTTCATTTGCTTCATTTAGCTTTTCATCAGTTTCTTCTTCATCATTAGGGTCAATGTTGCCCCCATTATTATTATTATTTACCCCTTGGTTGTTAGGGTCAAGATTTACTCCTCCAGGATTGTTGTTGTTTAACCCTTGGTTGTTAGGTTCAATGTTTCCTCCTCCATTGTTATTGTCATTTGACCCTTGGTTGTTAGGATAACCATTTCCTCCTCCATTGTTGTTTGTGTCTTTGTTAACATGATTAATTTGATCAGGGTCCATGTTTCCAAATGGAAAGGATATATTTGGCTTCATCTCCTTTATAGGTTCTTGTAAGGGTCTTGAAAAAGTAAAGTTATCACTTGGAAAAGGACACTCTTGCCTTAGATAGGATCCATCATGCTGCAGGGTAGACTTGATATAATGAGATCGTGTAAAATCCGGAATGAACATAAATTGTATAAAGATCTTAGGCTTTTATCTTCTCTTAAAATGATTAATCCTTGGATGATTTTGTGAAATGTCCAAAAATGGCAGATTCTGGTCAAGTTGAGTATACAAAGAGGTAAAATGTCCAAAAGGGTATCCAAAAATGCAGGTATCTTTTTTTTCAAACCCTTGGGAAATATCCAATGTTTTCCCTTCTTTGTTTCTGGACGTCACTTCCTGTTGTATACACGTCACTTTAATGTTACTACGTGTTGACTAGTATTACTATACGTGGCACTCTGCAGTTAGTACATGACGTTTGCCTATTGATAGGCATTATTTAATTGTTTCCAGGTAGCACTTTCTAGTGGCTTACGTGGTTTTTTATAGTTGATAGGTGTCGTTTCAGTTTCTTACGCATCACAGAAATGTTTGTAAGCATTGTTTAAATGATCATACGTGGCACTTTACCAATCAAAGTTGAATTTTCAATTTTTTTTAGGTTTTTAAAAGTTTAATGTCTTTGATCAGATCTGTCAGAGAAGATTCTTGCTTGAAAATGAAATACAAACTCAACACACACATCAAATTTGAATCATAACCCTAAAACAACACTAAAAGTGTATGTTCTCAGTCATTTTTACAAGTATATCACAAGAAAGTCTTCCGAGCAATCTACCTAGAGTCAAAATATGTGGCTTTTAACAATGGATCTAGAAGGTAGGTACTATTTAACCGTGTTTTAATAAAACCTCCATTCTAAATCATGTCATGTTCCTTTACCCCCTTGCGGGCTTCCCACACACACAAAAGTATGATTTTGCGCAATCCTGGAGGACTACTCGAGTAAGTGAGGATGACTTGCACACAACTTAGTCACTTTCTGATTAAGGTAAAGTGCATTTATTTATAGTGGGTTAGATGATATCACGGCTAAAGTTATTTTCTCCCACTTTGGGTCATTCCCTCTCACCACCTTCATAAAGGGATTCTCGAGAGGTAGGCCCTCTAAAGCTCAATTTTAATCTAGCATACATCGAAAGTGGAAAATGAACTTAGTCCAACAAATTTGGGACTTTGATTCACTCAAAGAGTGAAGAGTATATCCCTATTGTCTTCCTTCATTCCAAACACCTCAAGCACACTTTTGTTCTTTTTCAACCCCTTGACAAGGAGGTTCTTATAATGGAAATGTTTGGTTAATTCCTTTGCTTTCTTTCTACCAATTTGAACTCACACGTTTGGATTTTTGATCCACTTCGAAAAGTGGAGAGCATATGCCTAATATTTGTTCAATTTGGACAATAATAGGGTTTTTTCCTATTAAACTAGATTCAAATGAAATGCCACAATATAATCAATGCAAGCTTGTTAAGATAAGTACCTCATTTTCAAAGCTAGCAAAGGCTAGGTGCATTTTTGATTGATTTTTTACTTTTTACTACTCACCTAGTAGCGATCATTCCCACTCTGGCTCCTCCAACAAGTTAGTCAACACAACCACCAAAGTGAAGAAAAATTTAAAAATGAACTTGACAACATGCTCCTAAGTCCTTTTGATCAAATTTGCAAGAATCAACTTTAAGAACTCAAAAACAAGAAATCAAATTAAAGAGTAGGGAACTTCTTTTTGTAAGCAAAAAACACTTTGATATAATGATCATATAAATTTTCTTCTTCCTTTAACTTTTCTAAAATATTGGAAGCATGAATTTTCTTATCATGTTTAGCTTGTGCTCTTACCTATTTGCTAGGCTTTGTAACTTGAAATTTTGGTTTTTGTACTTTCTTGTGCTTTCTCATCTGCGGGAAAAAACATAGACAGAGAATTAGAAATCAGAATTTAAAGATTTAATAGAAAAATAAAATAGTAAGAACTAAGCGACATTTAGCAGTTAATACGTGGCATTTATCTATTAATAAGCGGTATTTAAAACATTCAAAGATAAATTGAAACTTTAATACGCGACATTTAAAAATGCACATGCGGTAAATTAAACTTTGCAAGCGTCACAGAATGTTTAAAATGCATCACAGAATAGATCACACGTGGCAGTTGATAGTTCACAGGTGGCACTTTGCATCTCATAGGCGACGCTTTATCAATGTACATGTCACACTTTGTCTCATACACAGAAAATAAAATAAGATAAAAATAGAGTAGAAACTGAACACATCATTTAACAGTTCACACGTGTCATCAAGTTGCTCATACGCATCATTTCACCTATTTTCTGCAAATAGACACAAAATGAAGCCAAAAACAAACAAAATTTTGATAAAATGATGGAAAATGAGGCCTAAAGCCCCACGGTGGGCGCCAATTGTGTGTGAGTTAATACACCAAAATGAAATTAGGAAAATTAGCTACAATTCTATGGAAAGAAATAAATAATTTAATCCAAAGATTTGCATTTAAAATCCATAACAATTCATGGTTCTGTAACTAGGCTTTGAAAGTAGAGCTCTCAGCCTTAATCTCTACTAGTGACCTTCCTAGAATAAGAAATTGATAAACTAATGCCTAATCTAGCTCAATTCTCTCAAAGATGATATGAAAAATGAACTCAAATGCTCATGATATGCTCTCAAATCTCATAATTTTCTCTCAAAATTCTCAAGATATTTCTCAATTGCTCTCAAATTGCCAATAGTGATGATGCTATACATTCAAATTTTTCTAGGATATGCTTATTCTTGAAAATGGCTTATATTTATAGTAAAATCCCAATGGTAGAGGGTAGAGTGAATTGATCATGGGTTAATCCTTGGTTGAGTTTTATCTCTCAAATGGTTTCAAATAAGGGGACCATTTAAATGTTGTCCTCAAAGGGTGGGACAAGATGAGTGGATGAGATTTAAAAGGGTAAATGAGAGGTTGAGATGAAAAATTGGAGTGATCCATGTTCAAGTGTGTTCTCAATTCTCATTGGCTCTCTTATTTGTGTCTAAAAGATATTAGGAATTTAATTAATTCAATCATTTAATTAATTTAGCCATGTAAGGAATAGGTTCATTTTGGTTTTTGATATAAACTATACAATTAATTGATTAAAATCAATTGCATAATTTGATTAATCCTTTTAATCTTGTCTTTAATTATTTGATTTCATGATTAATTAATCCCTTGATTTAAATTTGATTTAATCTACTTTGATTTGATAAATGTCCATTTGATTGATTTTGATCCATTTTGAAGCATTTTACGCATTTTGATCATATTTACTAAGATTTGTAGATTTTGATGATACTAAGACACCTGGTCAATTTTGGGTGTCTACAAACAATCCTTTCAGAAATACAAATCCTTCTCTATTCATTGATAATCCCCATGGGTCAGCTTTGTTCCAAAATGGCACAGAAGAGGAGCTCGAAGATATAGATCAAGATGCATATTCCACACAAGTGGTTGATGTTGTTTTAGAGAGGAATCATGAACATTTCTTATCCATGTTGATAAGGAAGGGAGTCAAACTCCCTATTAAAATCAATGTATCAACCATATGGCCCAAAAACCCTCTTGTAGGTCAAAACACTACTCAACCCTCTCAAACAAAACCTATGGCATATCAAATCTTCCCATCCTTGACAATAATGACATTAGCACTGACTGTGTCCAACCAAACCAACTCTATGAACCAAGAAAGCACGTCTTTCACGCAAAGCATGATAGGATCCTAGCTAAGTGCACCCATGGTCACTAGTATGCCTCAACCCTCAGCCTCATGGCTTGTCGAATCAAGCTCTCATGCTATGCCCTCATTCCCACCAACAAGTACAAACCTTTTTGAAACTATGCCACTACTATAGTCAATCCCTACTAGCCTTGGTGTTAGCACATCATTCCCACAGGGATCCATCTTTGTTGGTCTAACTTTCAGTCAATGCCTACCCAAGGTTATGCCTTTTCTCATGCAACAACAACCTCAACCCTAGCAGCAGCAATCCCAGCTTTAGCAACAACAAAAACCTCAACCCTAGTAGCAACAACAACCCCAACCCCAACAACAAACACAAAATAATCAACCTTGGGCCACTCACGCACCCCCATATCAGAATCATGTTTTGTGAAATCAATATCAAGTCCCAAGGATGAGGTCCTATGTTCCAACTCAATGGACGCAAAGGCACGCCCTCATACCAACTACAACATAGAGGTACAATGTCACAAATCACCCTCAGTCTCAAATAGATATATTGATCCAACAGGTGCAGAAACTTCAAACCCAAATGATGGATATGTAAAATCAAGGGAAAACTAAATTCTATAGTGGAGAGGATTATACGCGTACCCCTTTGATCACTCTCTTCACATGTCTCCATTTCCAACTCACTTCTTGGTACCAAAATTTGACAAATATAGGGGCAATACCAACCCTATTGAGAATATTTGAGAATTCTTTTCTATTTGCATCGAAGTCGCCCATGATGAGACATAATTAATATGACTATTCCCACAAAGATTAGCCAGACCAACAATGGAATGGTTCTCACATTTACCTCATGGCATTCTATCTTGGGGTGAGTTGGCTGAAAAGTTCATCGTTCACTTCCATCATAACATCGAGCGCAAGGTCACCATCAAGGACCTTTGTGATATCAAACAAAAATATGGAGAGTATTTTGTAAAATTCCTACAAAGATGGAGGAATACTATAAACATAATCATGTACGATGTACCCAAGAAATACCTAGTAGTCATGTTCATTAACAATCTTATTCCAGACATGTCATTTACAATAGAATTGCAGTTAGAGCCAAACTTTAAACATCTCATTGCACGAGAAGTTCATTGTGAGAAGAACTTGGTCAAACAAGGTGTCCTTGTAGATCCTACCTAAACAAATACAAAAAAGACTGCAACGGACAAAGCTAAGTGGTGGAATAAAAACAAAAATATCACCAGTGTTGGTGTCATTGATGTGAAAATGGTCAACTACACTCAACCCAAAGTGTCACTACACAGTGCACCTATAGCTAACCAAAAAACCATGGTGCCCACTCCACAAGCATACACTCAAACTCAACCACCCCCTGTCCAAGTGGTCGCTATGTCAAACAGTCAACCATAGGCACAACGCCAACAACAATTTTAGTTTCCAAAATGAGATTTCACACCCTTAGGAGAGTCGATAGAATCAGTGTTAAGAAAGCTAATAGAATCCAACAATATCACTCTCCTTGAAATAAGAGAATATGAACATGGTGCATTCAAACCAAAGTGGTACAATGATAATGATTTCTATGAATTTCATCGAGTGAAGGGACACAAGATGCCCAAATTTTATCGATTGAAACATGCCATCCAAGATCAGATTAACACAGGGGTCATCGACATAACCAACACCCAAAAAAAAGGAACCACTGATCATACAATATTCAATGACACATTCCATGATCACAATAAAGGGAAAACCTCTGGGTCTGGTGGATAGTCAAAATAGGTCAACTACACTTATGCCAATAGTGAAAACACTATCAATTGTCTAAATCCTTCAGATAGCCATGTGGCTACCATCACTATCAGAGACCAAGGTGCCAAATGTGTTGTAACCACATGTTATACAAAATTTATCTTGCAAGGAGTACCTTCCTCATCTGCTACACCAGTCAACCCTAATGCAACCTCAGATCCATAGAAAAGCCTATTGGATCAGCTAAAGCACACGCTTTCCCAAATCTCCATGTTTGATCTTTTGTGCATATCTCTGAAGCATAAACAAGCACATTACCAAGCCCTTCATAAAGTAGTTTTCCCGAGGGACATAACCCCAGAGAGCTTCCAAATGATGGTTAACCATATAGCAACCAAAAAGCATGCAAAATTCACCAATTGTGACATACCACTGCACAAACCCTTGCATAATGATCCCTTACACTTGCTTTTCCAAGTCCACAAAAGCACAATTCGTAGAGCCCTTGTTGATGGTGGGGTTGGATTAAACATTTGTAATTTAAAGTTAATCAAGCAATTAGGATAATCTAAAATTAGTATTGATGTCACAAAAAGGATCAACATCAGAGCCTATGATGAATATGAAGATCTTCCAAAGGTATTATCATTCTACCTGTCTGGATTGGCCCAGATGTCAAGAACACTCCTTTCCAGATCCTAGACCTATAATTGGGATACAACATGTTACTAGGGATACCATGGATATGTGAGATGAAAGTTGTACCCTCCACATATCATTAGTGCATCAAGTTCCAACACCAGGGGGAAGAAATCATTATTGAGGGAGATCCAAATCCATTCCAATATTGTAATGTGGTTCAAACCAGTACTGAAAACCAAGTTCCATCAAACCAAGAGGCAAGTATCCCCTCCGCATCAAATTCAATTCCCAAAGATGTCATGAGAAGAGAAGGAAAAATATCTATTACTGAAAAGGGATGTCGTGAATACAGCTACAAGGAATCTTTCACTATCACAAACATACCTTAGAGCCCAAGGACATACGACATGCCACAACCAGCTATTACAATAGAAACTCCAGAACCTATTATATTCATGTGTCCACCCACAACCTTTCTTAGATGGGGAGACATTGCAAAAGAGAACCCATTTGATCTAGATATCAATGTATGGTTGTATCAAGATCCACAAGAGACACTTCAACAACCCCTACCCGTATCAACCTATGGAGATGGCTATATGATGTAGAGTGCACTGCTAGAAAACCTTGATGGGCTGCAACTCCTTATCAACTCTTCAAAATTATTTCTTGAACACCCCAACTCCACCAATGTCTTCCTAGGGTGTCTTGTGACTTGTCAAAGGGATCAATATACTTCCCCTATCCTCTCTTGACTCTCCAAGCCAATTTATAGAACTCTGCAATTTCTCCTTTAGAGACACTTTCCCAAAACCAAACACAATAGCTTAAACCTTCACCAGAGACTTAGAATTCCTGCCCTAAGTGATTGAAGACTTCAAATAAATCCCAAGGTTCAAGAATCCACCAATGGATTCAGTCTTGTAGACCCAAGGATGGTCAAACCCTAAATGGCCTAGGATTCCTTGTTGCCTTATACAGAGTATTTTTCAGACTTAAATTTAAACTGCGAAAGGATCCAATAGATGTGATTGGGTTTCTAGAAACCCTTTATGGATCTTTTAAATCCCTCAAAGCCTTAACACTTCACTCTAGTCCTGCACCCCTGAATTCTCACAAAGAAGACATACCTAATTAGCTAGATTAGGCTTGGTTAGTTAAGTAAGTGGTCGAAGCTGGGTTCATAGAATAAATGTAAAGGCTTAGATGGCTTCCTCTACCCCAAAATTTTCTAGAACCACCCTTAGTTTGATCCTTCCAAACATATATTTCACATGCATGTGACAATACTAAAAAGCTAGGCTAATTACATAGAGATAATTAGCCTAGGGTTTGGTCTCATAAATCTTTGGACTAACTTTGAGTGTTTGAGCTTTAGGATTCTTAAGGAACATGATCCTAAATTGTATTTTCCAAGTGGCTGAGAATATCCACTAGATAAATCTCAAGCTAGGATCACATCTATGTGACTGACCCAGTAAGCTTTGTTTTCTCAAACAGTGAGCAAGTAAAATCTATAAATTTTAACAAACTTCACAAAAATAATTCAAACCAATTGGAATGTGTAAGGAACTCAATATATCACAACTTTTTGCAATTGGATTCACAAGATGAATCTGTACTGGGTTGTACACTATTAGAATAACTCAAAAAACTCTTTTATTTCATCCTCTAAACATCAAGGTCTGTAAACACTAAGTTCTAGCCTTCCTAGAAGGCATCAGATCACATAATAGCATCATCTAGGAATTACAGATGCTTTAAGATGTTGGTGTGGTCAGTTACAATGAAGTTTTCATTCTTCAAGCAACATTTTTCAAAAGTTTCTCATGCAATAATTTGCAAAAAGATAACTTTTTTCCAACATATGGGAAATTTTCTATTTTGGGAAAATGCCAACCTTACCGACCTCCAAGGATGTGGGATAGGTTCAAAACATGACAAGAACCTATTCTAAGGACTTGAAACACAAAATTCTAACCAAACACTAACCAAAAGACTAACATGGTCTAACCATGGTTTCACGAACCCATAGGTTTATAACTCACCTTAGGGTCCTTCACCTTACATCATAGACCCACACAAACACACACACAAGGGTGATCTCAAGGATGCACAATATTACAAACACTAAAGTAAGAAAATAAGAACTTTAGGAGGTGCCCTACACCATACTCCCCAAGGAAAAAGGAACTCAAGTCTCTTGAGTTGGGAGTGCTTCATGTAGATATCTTGTAATATGAATGTCTTCAGGGGTAATCCAGGTACCATCTTCAGTGGGTTGGGTTTTCCATTTGACTAAGTACTCATAGTAAGTGCCTCTCCTAGTTTTCTTGTTATTCTCTTGTCTAGGATGCTTTCAATCTCAGGAGGAGTTTCTTGTGGCATGTCCTTGAGTGGTTGGAGTGTAGAAGGCTCTGGAGTATCTGCAATATTAGTAGTACTAACTTCCCCTTTGTAAGCATAGATATTTGCAACATTGAAAATAGGTTATAAGCCAATGTGAGAAGGTAGATCAATTATATAGGTATTTTTGCCATATTTCTTTAAAATCTTGAAAGGGACAATCTTTTTCATCATAATCTTTGTGTATTTTTCTTTGGGTAGTCTCTCCTTCTTCAGGTGGATCATCACTAAATCTCCCACTTTGAACTATAGGTCTCTCCTCTTTTTGTCAGCCTGTGCTTTATATTTCTCAGTGGTATGTTGTAGTTTGATCTATACTTGCTCATGGATATTATTCATCACTTCAGCAAAGTCTTCAACTAGTGCACTCTTTTTTTGGACATGTCTTTGATATCCCTGAGTTCCAATACCCCTCTAGGGTGAGTGCCATATACAATATGGAATGGAGTTAAACCAGTACTCCGATTTAAAGAATCATTGAATGAGAATTCTTCTTGTGCTATGATAGTATCCCAAGTAGCTCCATTTTCTTGTGTGAGGAATCTCAAAAGGTTTCCAAGGGACCTATTGATGAATTTTGTCTGACTATTAGAATATGGGTGATATGCAGAGGACAGTGACACATTTGTCTGTAACTTTCTCCATAGTGTTCTCAAAAAATAACCTAAGAACTTAGGATCCCTATCTGAAATGATTGATAGTGGGAGTCCATTAAGTCTCACAACTTCTCTGAAGAATAATCCATCTATGTGGAATGCATCATCCTACAAGGAATGAAGTGTGTCTTCTTTGAAAATTTGTCAACTCAAACATAAATGCTATCAAATACATACTTGGTCTTTGGAAGACCTAGGACAAATTCCATACTTACTGAATCCCAAGGTTTTGAAGGGATGGGTAAAGGAGTTTATAACCCTACATTGGAGGTGTGTCCTTTATCTTGTTGGGAAGCTGAGAAAATCTTCATAAAACTCCTAACATCTGTCTACAATTTGGGCCATTGGTAGAACCTTCTAACCAGCTCCAATGTTTTATCCACCCCAAAGTGACCAGCTAGGCTTCCACAATGCTTTTATTTAATAATTTTCTCTCTCATGGATCCTTTTAGGACACACAATGAGCTACCCATGAAAAGAAGACCATCTTGCACAAAAAACTCTAAGAAATCAGTGTGGTATCTATCTTTCATTTCATTACAAATCTGATAAGCCTCTTTGAAATATTCATCCTTAACATACATATCCTTCATGGCATGAACCCCAATACTCTCCAACTGAATGGTTTGGGTAGTTAGGTGTCTCCTACTAAGAGAATCAACCACTTTTTTTACAATCCCTTTCTTATGCTTGATAGAAAATGTATATGACTGTAAGAACTCCATCCACTTCACATGTTTGCAGTTAAGTTTCTCCTACTTATTCAGAAAGGTAAGTTCATGGTTATCAGTAAAGACTACAAACTCCTTGGGAAAAAAATAATGCCTCCATTGCATACATTTCAAGATCATAAGTACAGTATTTTTGTTTAGCTTCATTGAGATTCTCACTAAAAAAATCAAATGGCCTCCCTTCTTGGCTCAAGACTCCCCTAATGGCTTTATTTATTGCATCACATTCTACTGCAAATACTTTATGAAACTCTGGTAGAACTAGGATAGGTTTCTCACCAATATTTTTATTCAACATCTCAGAGGACCCATTAGCTTCATTATTCCATGAAAATATGCATTTTCTTCCACCTTTAATGGTGTTGATAATGGGAGCACATATGCCACTAAAATTTGTGATGAATTTCCTATAAAAACTACATAAACCATGGAAACTATTTACCTCTGAAGGAGTAGTAGGAGGTGGTCAATTGAGGATGGCCTCAACCTTGGAAAGGTCCATTTTTAGACTATTCTTGGAGATCAAAAAACCTAAGAATGCAAGTTCTTCTTGAATGAATACACATTTCTCCATATTTATCTTTAATTTCTCCTCATGGAGTTTTCTCATCACTATGTCCAAATTCTTGAGGTGTTCTTCTCTGCTCCTGCTAAAGATCAAAATGTCATCAAGGTATACAACAACAAAATTGGTAAGAAAAGGCTTCAATACCTCATTCATCAATCTCATAAACATGCTTGGAGCATTGGAAAGGCCAAAAGGCATCAAAATCCATTAATAGAGGCCTTTTGTGGTTTTAAATGTTGTCTTCCATCCATCTCCCTCTCTGATTCTTATCTGATGGTAACCACTCTTGAGATATATCTTAGAGTAATAGCTTGCACCCCCCAAACAGTCCATCAAATCATCTATTCTAGGCATAGGAAACCTATCTCTTATGGTTATCCTATTGATTTCCCTAGATTCCATACATAATCTCCATGTGCCTTCTTTCTTGGGTGTTAGGAATGCAGGGACAACACAAGGACTCACACTCTTCCTAATGAGGCCTTTTGACAACAATTATTCAATCTATCTTGCTATCTCTTGGTTTTGTTCAGGGGTCATCTTATATGATGCTTTGTTTGGAAGAGTGGCCCCTAGTATGAAGTCTATATAGTGACTTACTTCCCTTTCAAGTGGAAAAGACTCTAGTGTTCTCTCAACTATAATACCCTTATAGTGGTCTAACAGTACTTTGACCTCTTTGGGGCCTACATCCCTAATAGAAGCTTTGACCTTTGGGTCTCTCACTGGTGTCTTTTTGGGCCTTACTACTAAGAAATAACAAGGTGTATCCCTTTCTTTTAGTACCTTCATGAATTCCTTCTCCCCTATATGTAAGACAGTGCTAGTAGCATGTTTTTTCTTTTTCACAATCAGGGAGTGGGTTCATCACATACTCAACACCATCCTTAACTAAAGTATAGACATTGGAATTTCCATCATGCTTATCATCTACATCATATTTCTAAGGCCTAACTAATAACAAATGGCATGCATCCATCTCTGTGATATCACATAGAACTCTATCTATATACACCCCTATCCTCATTGAAGATAGATTTTTTTTCTTTTGTCAACCAAGAAGCCTTGTAAGGGAAAGGATGAGGGATTACATGCAACTTTAACTTAGTGATCTACTCCCTAAATGCAATATTATCAGTGGATCTAGAATCAACTATAACTTTGCATACCTTATTGTTCACCTTGCAGCTTATTCTCAACAATGAATTTCTTTGAGGTGGTTCTAGAGTAGTAGGTACTCTTAGGAGTGTCCTTTGCATCATGAGACATTCTCCTTATTCTGGATTTGCAGGTCTTGAAGTTGCATAATGATAGGAGGATACAATTTGGCTGCCACCTTCTTGGGTGAGTTGTACTCTTTTGTCCCCTCCTTATCTATTGGTGACACTCTTTTTAGGACATCTAAAGGGGTGGTGTACAATTTAATTACAAGTAAAGCATTTCCCTGTGAAGACACTTGGTCCTCTTCCACCAAATCTCCCTCTACTTTTTGATCTCCTACCTCTGAAGCTACTTCTATTACTATGATCTCCTTCTGACTCATGAATACTAAACTCCCCTTGACTCCTTTGAAATGGACCCCTGCCATTGAACCTACCCCTGCCTCTGAAAGTATTCCCTCTACCTCTGTTATTTTTCTCTCCTCTCCTCTTCTATTTTTCTTCAATTTTTAGTGCCATTTGAAAACACTTATGTACTAATTTAGGGTTGAATAGGCTCATTTCATCTTGAATGCTATATTTCAAATCATTTAGATACCTTGCTAGCTTGTGTTTCTCACTCTCTGGGACTTTTTCCTTCAAGTTCATTCTATGAAACCCCTAAGTATATCCACTTACATCAAGGTCCTTTTGTCTTAGATTTTGCAACTTTTTATGAAGGGTAATCTCATAGTATTCTAGCACAAAATATCTTTTGATCTCTACTAACATCTTCTTCCATGTTGAGATAGGGTTCTTATCCTCTTCCATCCTTTCATTTTGTAGAAAATTCCACCAGCTTAATGCATGGCCCTTCATTTTATATTTTTCAATTTTGACCTTCTGATTTTTAGAGATATTGTCACATTCAAAATAATTCTCCAAGGCTTCTACCCAATCCATACATTCTTCAGGATCCATTTTCCCACAAAACATGGGAATGTCTAATTTCTGATCTCTCCTTCCAAATCTCTCAAGATCTTCAAGAGATTTGACTTGCTCTGCTGGTATTTTTTTGTTTCATTTTGTTCAGTATCTTCTTCTTCTTCTTCAGAATCTCCTCCCTTCTCCTTCTCCGTTTGGAGGTCCTTAAACTTCCTTATCTCCTCCTCCATCTTCTTGTTCTTGGCTACTTTTTCTCTAACAATTTTATCCAACTCCACATTTTTTATTCTAGTAGGGACTTCCTCTTCTTAAGAACTTTCTGTTCTGTCACCCATTCTTCACTTCTTCCAAGATCTTAGCAAGCTCTGATACCACCTGATGTAGAGTGCACTGCTAGAAAACCTTGATGGGCTCCAACTCCTTATCAACTCTTCAAACTACTTTCTTGAACACCCCAACTCCACCAATGTCTTCCTAGGGTGTCTTCTCACTTGTCAAAGGGATAACATACTTCCCCTATCCTCTCTTGACTCTCCAAGCCAAGTTATAGAACTCTGTAATTTCTCCTTTAGGGACACCTTCCCTAAACCAAGCACAATAGCATAAACCTTTACCAGAGACTTAGAACTCCTTCCCTAAGTGATTGAAGACTTCAAATAGACCCCAAGTGTCAAGAATCCACCAATGGATTCAGTCTTGTAGACCCAAGGATGGTCGAACCCTAAATGGCCTAGGATTCCTTGTAGCCTTATCCAGAGGGTTTTTTGGACTTAAATTTCAATTGTAGGAGGATCCAATAGACCTAATTGGATTTCTAGAGACCCTTTATGGATTTTTTAAACCCCTCAAAGCTTTAACACTTCACTCCACTCCTGAACCCCTAAACTCTCACAAAGCACACAGGCCTAATTAGCTAGATTAGGCTTGGTTTGTTAATTAAGTGGTCAAATGTGGGTTCATAGAGAAAATGTAAAGGCTTAGATGGATTCCTCTACCCCAACATAGTCTATAATCGCCCTTAGTTCGATCCTTCTAAACATATATTGCACATGCATGTGACTGTACTAAAAAGCAAGCTAATTACATAGAGATAATTAGCCTAGGGCTTGGTCTCATAAATCTTAGGACTAACTTTGAGTGTATGATATTTAGGATTCTTAAGGAACATGATCCCAACTTGGATTTTCCAAGTGGCTGAGAAGATCCACTAGATAAATATCAAGTTAGGATCACATCTTAGTGACTGACCCAGTAAGCTTTGGTTTCTCAGATAGTGAGCAAGTAAAATCTATAAATTTTAACAAACTTCACAAAAACAACTCAAACCAATTGGAATGCTTAAGGAACTCAAGACATCACAACTTTCTACAATTGGTTTCACAAGATGAATCCGTACCATGCCATAAACTATCAGAATAACTCAAAAAACTCTTCTATTTCCTCCTCTAAACATCAAGCTTCATACACAGTCAATTCTAGCCTTCCTAGAAGACATCAGATCACCTAATAGCATCATCTAGGAATTACACATGCTTTGAAAATTTGGTGTGGTCAGTTACAATGAAGTATTAATTCTTCAAGAAACATTTTGCAAAAGTTGCTCATGCAACATTTTGCAAAAAGACAACTTTTTGGCAGCATATGGGAAATTTTCTATTTTGGGAAAATGTCAACCTTACCAAACTCCAAGGATGTGGAAGAGGTTAAAAACATGACAAGAACCTATTCTAAGGACTTGAAACAGAAACTTTCAACCAAACACTAAAATCACCAAAAGAGTAGCATGGTCTAACCATGGTTTTAGGCACCCATAGATTTATAACTCACCTTAGGGTCCTTCACCTTACATAATAGACCCACACAAACACACACACAAGGGTGATCTCAAGGATGCACCTTATTACAAACACTAAATTAAGAAAATAATAAATTTAGGAGGTGCCCTGCACCATACTCCCCAAGGGAAAAGTAACTCAAGTCTCTTTAGTTGGGAGTGCTTCAAGTGGATAGTTTGTCTTATGAATGTCTTCAGGGGTCATCCAGGTAGCATCTTCAGTGGGTTGGGTTTTCCATTTGACTAAGTTCTCATAGTAAGTTCCTCTCCTAGTTTTCTTGTTCACTCTTTTGTTTAGGATGCTTTCAATCTCAAGAGGAGTTTATTGTGGCATGTCCTTGAGTGGTTGAAGTGTAGGAGGCTTAGGAGTATCTACAAGATCAGTAGTAAAATCTTCACCTTTGTAAGAATAGATATCTACCACATTGAAAATAGGTGATAAGCCAATGTGAGAAGGTAGATCAATTCTAAAGGCATTGTTGCCACATTTATTTAGAATCTTGAAAGGGCCAAGATTTTTCATCATAAGCTTTGTGTATTTTTCTTTGGGTGGTCTCTCCTTCTTAACGTGGATCATCACTAAATCTCCCACTTTGAATTGTAGGTCTCTCCTCTTTTTGTCAGCCTATGATTTATATTTCTCAGTGGTATGCTACAGTTTGATCTGTACTTGGTCATGGATATTCTTCATCGCTTTAGAAAAGTCTTCAGCTAGTGCACTCCTTTTGTCCATGTCTTTGATATCCCTGAGTTCCAATACCCCTCTAGGGTGAGTTCCATATACAACCTGGAATGGAATTAAACTAGTACTCTGATTTACTGAATCATTGAATGAGAATTCTTCTTGTGCTATGATAGTATCCCAAGTGGCTCCATGTTCTTTTCTAAGGCATCTCAAAAGGTTTCCAAGGGACCTATTGATGACTTTTTTCTGACCATCATAATATGGGTGATATGCAGAGGACAGTGACACATTTGTCCCTAACTTTCTCCATAGTGTTTACCAAAAATGGCCTAAGAACTTAGGATCCCTATCTTAAATGATTGACAGTGGGAGTCCATGAAGTCTCACAACTTCTTTGAAGAATAATTCCTCTATGTGGGATGTATCATGGGTTGTCCTACAAGGAATTAAGTGTGCCATCTTTGAAAATCTATCAACTACAACATAAATTCTATCAAATCTAGACTTGGTCTTTGGAAGACCTAGGCCAAAATCTATACTTACTAAATCCCATTGTTTTGAAGGGATGGTTAAAGGAGTGTATAACCCTACATTGAAGGTGTGTCCTTTGGCTTTTTGGAAAACTAAACAACTCTCCACAAAACTCCTAACATCTGTCTGCAATTTGGGCTAGTGGTAGAACCTTCTAACCAGCTCCAATGTTTTATCCACCCCAAAGTGACCAGCTAGACTTCCACAATGCTTTTATTTTATAATTTTATCTCTCATGGATCCTTTTGGGACACACAATGACCTACCCTTGAAAAGAAGACTATCTTGAATAATAAGCTCTGAGAAATCAGTGTGGTATATGTCTGTCATTTCATTACAAATCTGATAAGCCTCTTTGAAAGCTTCATCCTTAACATACATATCCTTCATGGCATGAACCTCAACACTCTCCAACTGAATGGTTTGGGTAGCTAGGTGTTTCCTACTAAGAGCATCAACAACTTTGTTTACAATCCATTTCTTATTCTTAATATAAAATGTATATGACTGTAAGAAATCCATCCACTTCACATGTTTGTGGCTAAGTTTATCCTGCTTATTTAGAAAGCTAAGTGCATGGTTGTTAGTAAAGACTACAAACTCCTTGGGAAAAAAATAATGCCTCCATTTCCTAAGTGACTAAACCATTGCATAAATTTCAAGATCATAAGTAGAGTTCCCTGCACCACTATACAATGTTGCAAAGGTTTGGGTATGATGTTACAACTGGTCTGGGGGAAAGATAACAAGGTTTAATGGAATTGTCTCTCCTGCCAACCTAGAGAAACAAGAGAGGGTTAAAATATGGGAAAAAAAGAACCAGTCCTGTCATGCAAGACATACTCATTGATCAAGAACAAATAGTAGATTTACACTGGGGGAAAAACCCAGAACACATCTTGATCAACAACATACTTCTATAGTTGTTGCCAGTCGAAGTGGGAACATCTCAATCCCGATTGACCCTCGAATAATAAATCCATGATAATGAGGGAAGTGAGACATCCAATGAGCGTTCTAGAAAAAATGACTCCCACGAGTATGAGTGGACATCCATTCATGACTCCAAGCTATAAATCCTAGACTATTCCCCTGTGTCAGCCAACACCCTACACCTTGAAAATTTGTTCAACCAATTAACCATAGAAAACCAACCCTATATAGATAAACATATCAATAGAAATTCATTAGGTGGTTCATCCACATCAAAGTCCAGGTTTTTTGGAACCATCTTCATTGTGCCATTCAACCAAATAGAGTCAACCCACCATGAGGACCTATGTCTTGTACACCTGAAACTGATAGAGTGGGATCAACAAGGACCGCCTGATATGGATACGTTTGAAAATGATGAGGCTATCACAGACTTCATGGGACTTAGAGAGAGAGTTCCATCAGGAGACTATAAAGAAGGTTTCTCCATCGACCTCGACAGATCAGCATACTTTGGGGAGGAAGCTCCTATTTCCAGTTATAAAATACAATTGAAAAATAAAAAAGAATCGTCAATAAGTGAAAACCAAAAGATGCTTACTGGCACAAAAAAGGATAAAAAGACAAAACAAGATGTATCTTCTAGTGAAAACCTCACTGAGGTGCTAGAAGATGGAAAGAAAGAACTCCTCCCCTTGACAAAGGAAAATTCAGCATTGTTAGCAGAAGAAATCGAAGAATTCAAATTGGATGATGAAAAGAACCCAAAGAACATCTACTTAGAAAAATCACTCACCTCAGAGGAGAGAGAACAATTCATCAGTTTCTTCAATGAAAGGAAGGTCAATTTTGCATGGTCCTACTCAGACATGCTAGGATTAGATCTAGATCTTGTGCTACATCATCTCCCGTTGCTACCCAATGCCAAACCTGTCAAACAGAAGCTGAGAAAGATGCATCCCGATGTTGCATTACTAGTCAAAGAAGAATTGAAAAATCTCCTAGATGCTAATTTCATAAGACCGATCCCATACACAAACTGGATATCTAATCTAGTACCAATTACCAAGCACAGTGTTTAGATTCACATTTGCATCAACTTTATATATCTTATCAAATATTTTCCCAAGGATGACTTTCCTTTGCCTAACATTGACATAATAGTAGATCTCACCGCAGGACATCAGATGCTATCACTCATGGATAGATTTTCAGGGTATAATCTGATAAGGATTGCACCAGAGGACCAACACAAAATAGCTTTTACATGTGCATGGAGCACCTACTATTAGAACGTCATCCCATTTGGTCTAAAAAATGTTGGAGCAACATATCAAAGGGCCATGACAACCATCTTTCATGATCTCGTCCACAAGACAATGGAGGACTATGTCGATGACATACTTGCCAAGTCAATTCTTAGGAAGGATCATTTACAAGTATTGGGACCCATCTTTGACAGAATGTAGGAATACAAGGTCCATTTTGTATGAGTTAATTTTGGCCTTCTCAATCAACCACACACTTCAACATAGTCCTTCTTCACTAAGAACAAACAAGACTGAATATGAGTTATTCATCCTGCCTACCTGCGTGATTCGACCTATTGCCTTCTATCTAGATGGGGGTTTTAAAATTTGCTCTCAGGACAAGGGCCTCACAACTATGGACCATCTAAGAACGAAGGATTTGACATGATAAATGCTATGCAAATGCAAGATTATGCTAAGAACTTGAAACATGAATGATCATCTAAACATGAATACTAAATGCCATTA
>MU224078.1:4608010-4620160 GCA_018584345.1 Thuja plicata | reverse complement strand
TGATATAATCAGAAATATAATGACATAACAGTGAAGACCCAATCCACCATTTGAGGTTTACTTGAAATATAGTAAACTATCTAGGTAATACCTGCCTGAGTATGTGGAGCTCAAAAACGAAGAAGGACCTTATCCAATCCTTAGCAATTAGCCTTTCTCTTGTCATAAAGGAGTTTTCATTCAAGTATAACCAGTATACTGTCATTTTAAGGTTGAGGTACAAGAAAAAGTGCTAACACAATCCATGTATCTTACTTTTGGTCAATCTTGGTCAACATGACCTCTCATCAAGCACAGATTCTATCCTAACCATGTGGGACCTCTTTCTAATCAGATCAGTTTCTTCCTAAATTGTCTAATCAATCGAATTGCTTCTCATAATTGGGGCACCTAGCCATATTTTGATTTCGCTCCTGAGGGGGTAGGATCAGGAAATCAACATTCCAGTGATCACATCATCAATCAAAACCCCATCGCTTGGGGCATCTCAGCTTCATCGCATCAAATCAAGTTGAGATCATCTTAAATCAAAGGCGACCTAATCAATGGTCTTATACAGTGGTGAATGCACTCGAAATCAGACAAGATCGGTCTTATATGGGGCAATCATTATTGAAACCAAATACATTGATCAAATTGGCTTCATCACTTCAAATCAAGTTAATTTTCTTGCTAATCAAATCTCTTAATGGTAATCAGTTTCATCGCTTCAAATCAAATTGGTTATTCATTTAAACCAATCAAAAAGGTTTAAGAGTTCCTAATAGATGTTCAGTTTCATCGATTCAAATCAAACTGAGCATTCTGTTTTATATGTTTTGATCGATCTTCGTCCAATGAAGATTGAAGTCAGTCTTCTTCTTTAAAAGAATAGTTTCATTGCTTCAAATCAAACTATTCTGGGTCTTCTCACTAACAATTCTTTGAATCAATACGCTGATTGCACATCAATTCAAAGAGGGGCAAATGTAATCACCTAAAAATGGTCACATAAACCCTAAACCCCCAATCTCTGTAATTAATCAAGAAACGCTAATCTTAAGTCCTAAATCAAATAGGAAATTTATCAAATTGAACTGATCTGACCTAAACCCTAGGTCCTAATCAATCATCGTACTTGATTAATTAATTAAGTCCTAAAATCACATTGCATTATCAAATAAACTTTATACTTTTATTTAATTGATATTATGACATATTAATTAAATAAAAATTACAAAATTATCAATTAAATCAAAAAGGAATTTAATTAATTATAAAAACATAAATGTGCATTCAAAATCAATTTAATTATTAAAAATGCACATGACATCATCAAATTCAGTTGACTGATTATCAAAATGGAAACAATCCAGTTCCACTCAGTTAACTGATTCTCCACTAATTATCATTTTGGAAACATTTCAGTTAACTGTGAACTGATTTTGGAAGTTTCCAAAATAACTGATCATTCAATTTAGTCAACTGACTCTCTCAACCAATCACATTGCTTGCACATGGATTGTGCTTCTTCAATCGAATCTGAGCCACTCTTTTTGTTCGATCTCGACCGTCGATTCGAGAGAGATTTCTACAAAAGAGAAACTCTTTTCCTTCACAAAGGATCCTAATCTTTTAATTAAAGTTATTATGCTGCATTTTTGTCTTAACTATCTTGCATTCTTAGCATAGATTTAATTGTTGTTTACTTTTATGTTAATCATGCAAACCTAATCTTAGAGCATATTTCAATTGGTGTTTTAAAATCAATCTTACACACTTTAATTGGTGCTCTAAAACTAGATCTTAATTAGCTTTTGATTAATTGCATCTGCATAACTATCTTAGCTCATTTAGCAATATTTTTTAAATCCTTTGTTTAGGTCTTCGGTGTAGTCACTGAGCTTGCAATGACCTGAGAGAAAGCTCATACTCCTACCTTCTAGAAGGAAACAAGTCGACTCTTCTAGACATGCAGGGTGAATGAATCGATATTCATTCCTGTATGCAGCTGAAGAATAATGACCATGTTGAAGTGTATGGCTAAATCAGAGGCCCACATTTAGCTATCATAGCATGCAACATGCAACTGGTTATCTCTTTCAACTATTGTCTCTTCCTCTCAGCTACCCCATTCTGTTGTGGAGTGTAAGGAATTGTGTTCTACAACTATATCCTGCCTCGTCAAAAAGATGTTGGACTTCATTGTTAACATACTCCCCCCATTATCTATGTGGACGATCCTAATTATTTTATCATATTTCTTCTCTGCATGAGCTTTGAAAATCTTGAGATTCTCAAACACTTCATATTTGAATTGGAGAAAATACACCCAAGTGTATCTTGTGTAATCATCAATTAATGTTAGGATATATTTGTCTTGGCTAATAGAAGCTTTAGGAAATGGGCCCATTAGAGCACTATGAACAAGCTATAGAGGAGAAGAGTCTCTCCATACAATCCATTTTGGAAACTTTTCTTGTGGATTCTTTCCAACAGAACAACCTTCACAAACTCCATCATAATATTGTATGGTAGGCAAGCCTTGCATCATCCCCTATTTTCTAAGTTGATGCATGTATCTAAAATTCAAATGTCCAAATCTTTCATGCCAAACTCTACTTTCATCATTTGCATGTGTTAGTAGTAATTTAGAATCTTATTTAGCAATAAAGTTAGAGAAAGTGTAGAGATGAGATTGATGATTCACCTTACCAACAACATGAAGGAAAAGGGGAAGAAGTGTTACTTGAAATAGTAAAAGGAAAAATGCCAAGCTTTTGGAACACTTTAAAATGCATAGGCTATTCCACAAAATGAAATATCAAGGAAACCCTTTAGATCAAATACATATTAGGAACCATCATGGATCTATGAATAGCTATTAAACCATGAGACATAAATAGAAATCATACAATGACAATCACATAATAGAGAAGCTTAAAGCATAATCTACCTAGAAAAACCAAAAAGCATGCACTGAAGTCAAGAAAAAGCATAGAAAACATTCATGGAGAAATGAATCTTGAAAGAAACAAAGGGCTAGAAGCACGATTGATATATTTATTTGATTCAAATACCCACTAAAATTTTATGGCTTGTGATAATAGCCCTCCTCCTAAGAGTGGAAAGTCATTTTTATCTCTCTGTTCATAGAAAGTCTGTCAACCCAATTTTTTTTCAAATTACCAAGATTTGATAATACATAGTAGTTAGGAAGTAGTGGCCTGAAAAACCCTAATCAGAACACAGATCAGAAACAATACCATTTGCCACATTCCGCTAAATAGAGAAACTAATATCTTCATTGTTGTCTCTCAAAATTGATAGTTATTTCTCAATCTGTTAATAGGATCAGATCATTAATCATTGTGCTTAGCTACTATACTATCATATAAGATCCTTGCTAATTTTCTCAGCTATAATGGGAGATCGAATTAGCCATTAATTTTCTCAATTATTCACTGGGAAGAAATACCAAATAAGCTTGCAGACACAAGACACATAGAAAAATACTTCTTTAACCAGTAGATGACACATGGGAGACAGGCGCAAAATTTCCTTCAAGAAGATGTTGAATTCTCACAAAGGCCCATGAGAAGACCACGTGGTAGATAGGTGTGAGAGCTATTCTCGAAAGGAATATAAACTCTTTCAAACATCCACAAGGTGACCATGTGTCATGCTAAAAAATAATCAAGGCCTAGTGTCAAAAGAGGGAAAAGAAAGTGGGGGTTAAGTGGCTAGCGCTTTGATAAAATATGTAGAGCCCGAGAGTAGACTTATCTTGAAACTAAAAGAAGCTTGACCCACAAACACGTTGTGCCACCAAGTGGAAATCATAGATGAGTGCATATATTTGTAGCCAAGGAAAAGGTTGTAAGATTTAAAATACACACCATGGTGATAAGTGGTAGGAGTGCACAACTCCTATAGCAAAGATCATAGAAAAGGGGAAAAGAAGCTTTACAAAAAAATTTAACTCTATGACATTCTAAATTTTGATTCGTATTTTTTGTGACTCCTGGGGAAAACCTTCCTATGGGACGAGAACTCCTCAATAATCTCTATCTTTGTTATATATCTCTATACAATGGGTGAGTGATTAACTTAGCATTGATTCCTAGGATCAGTTATTTCTGCGATCCATTTGAACCAACATCCGAGGTGAAGAATCATGTGTGTATAAAGTAAAGATTAGAGTCTCCCTTTTGAAAAAAAAATCAATAGTATTGATTTAAATATAATATCAAACCAGAGGACCAAAATCTCGATGCTAGTGCAAGGAAAAGCTTCTAAGAGAAAGAGATAAACTAGAAAAAGGCATATAATAATGTTAGCCCAAAATTTGGTAAGATCATATTTCTAAACATAGTGAGCCAAGGCAGCTACCAATGTCCTTTGAGGAAATGGGGACACCAAGAACTAGAAACAGGTAACTGCATTCATTTCCGGCTTCATAATGAAACTTTAAATTTGATACCATGTAGTTATAACATGTACAACCAGCACTCTATCTTGATTATTCATAAAGAGAAAGTAGATCATTTAGGGATCTACGTGTGTGTAGATGGGTTAATCCTTCCCTTTATTAAAAGGAGGAAATGGATTGCATCATGACTGAGATATCACTACTCAAACTTCCTAAGTAATAAATAAATGCATGATTAGTTGAAGGTCTTACCGTTGTAGGGATTCTATGCCATGACTTTTGAAATCTAATGTTGAAATCCATCATCTGCTCTTGAGGAGAACATTTGATTATAGTGAGCTGCTCCAACAAAAATAGGTAATCCAATTTATCCTCAAAATGTCTAGTCAATAATTCACCAAGTACATCCCATGAATCAATTTAAGTAACAGCTAGAGTCCTAAACCATTCCATATCTTTCCCCTTCAAGGATGTTGCCAATAACTTGACTACAACATCTTCTTTTGTGATGTGATGTACATTTCATAATGTAGCAATGTCTCTAGTATGATCAAATGCAATATTTTGTTCCTCCCCATTGAAATCAGACAAACTCTTTAGGGATGCTAATGGAACATCATGATGATAGGGGAAACTTAATGGAATACCTTGATTGAAAAGCATAAATGCAAATCTCCTTATCATTTCTATAGGTGGAACTGGAATTTTTTGCACAGGAACTGGTCCTTGTAAATTTATTATAATCCATGATATGAGGGTTGTGATCACTGATTCTTCTAGTTCAAATAATCTTCTTCAGCAAGTAGGGCTTGTTGAATGCCATGTATTAGCTTGAAGATTAGGAGTACTAGATCTACCTCTATTTAGTGGTTGATTCTTTGCAAGAGTCCTCCCTCTCCTTCTAAGAGGCTCCAATTGCAAGTATTCACAAGAATTTGAACATCTGGTCTATATTTTTCTTATAAAAATGCTAAAAAAGAATTGGATCTTATCTTTCTTTAAGAAGAGTAACCATATATGTTTAATATTCACCTCTTCTAGGCTAGTAACTTGCTGCTAGCATATCCAAACAACAAGAATCTTTAAGATAATCTAACTTCTAGTCCCACCAGGCATGCCAAAACTATTGAGGGATTTGAATTTCACCCTCCTCAATCTTGTATGAAAGATTGAGGATTCCGAGACAATGTGGAAACACTCCTAGGTGATGGGATTTCCTATGGATGGAGTGAATCTCTGGATTCTAGGTTGGTTCATATTTGATATTTCACCTATGGAGATCTTTGAACAAAAGGGAAACTTTGATGGGAAAAGGGGGAGAAGATGAAGGGGAAAAATTAAACTTGAAGAGATCTAAACTACTAGGTGATACACCAAATATCATGTAGCCAGAATGAAGCTTTGATCACAAGGGAGTCCTTGAAAAGAAGACAAGGTCCAAGCATATGCCACACTTTTGATGACTAAACAACTTACATATGAGTGTTTCATGAGGAAGTTTCTCAGCTTCTTATCATTAATAGGTTATGAGGATGAAAACTCTTCACACTTAACCAACTTGTGGGGAAAATTTTGAGGAAACACATCTCATAACCTATACAAGAAGGAATACTACCCACTTAAACATGCATAACATAGACATTAACTTGCATGATTCAAAAGACAAATACATTACAAGTGAATATCAGATCCAAGAATGCATACAATAAATTGAATTCAAAGGAGGTCTTAAAACTATTCTCTTTATTCAAAAACTCTAATGGAGATTCTATCATACAAATTACAATTGGATCCACAACCTTCAAGAAAAAATAGAGGATCAAAATTATCACTCCTTCTATCCTTCAAAAAATTGGGAACCTCTTACTCAAAACCCTAAACTTTCCTTTAAAGGGAAATCCAACGTCAATTACAGTGTGAAAACAAGACAATGTATCTATAAACTAGCTGAGTAACTCGACTTGTTTGGGATCTGAACTGCAGAAGGGGTTAGAATTGACGATCTTTGTTAGTATCTCTGGCCCAAAGCTATGCAAAAGGGTTTTTCCACCTCTACATTTTTGTGATGACTGATTGAAGTAGCCTTTTGAACTAGACTCAATATTTCCATAGCTAGGTTGAACTCGATCTTTAACCCTTGTGACAAGCATGCAAAAAAGAGAGGGTTTGATTTTAACAGAATGGTGGTTAAAACCCTCATCGACTATTTACATGCATGCAGAGACTGCCACCTTTTGTCACTTTGAAGAAAAGTTTAAAGTGAACTCTACCATTTTTACCACCTTGTTTTTCATGATGTAAACTTACTTTCCTTTAAATTAGGCTAACTGATCTTTTAAGACTGCCTCAACTCCACCTTAGGACTACGCAGCTTCATCTAATTTAGCCTATGTTCCCTGTTTATTCTCCTTACCACCTCTTTGACTCTGCCTTGATAGCCACTTTTCACTTTTATCTCTAGGCCTACCTTTCTACATGGCACCCTATCGTTATCCTACAGTCTTTCTCTCTCCTTAGTTTTTCAACCCGTGGGATCATGAATAGTCACCACCTGGCTTTATTGGCCCTATGTATGCTGAAAATCTACCTATTGGGATTACGCTTAGACATCCAAATATTAGAACATATAAATCATATTAACATATCAAAAGCACAATCAAAACAAAACTTCCATCATAACCTCCGATGAGCCAAACAAGTGCACCCAAACCTTGTTGATTTTCTCTTAGAGAGGAATGTGGGTGTGCTCTCCCAACACAATAAAATAAATCCCACTATGTTTGGATGATGATTAAAATGCAAGCTAATGAGTTTGACAATGAGCTCAAGAACAAGTATGAGGAACTTGTCTCAAGCTTTTATCAAGATGATGATGCAAATGCAAAGAAATAAGCTAAAATGTTATGCATGATTCAAGATTCATTTCCATTATCCTAACATGTAATATCTAAATGGATTCAAACTTGAAATGAACTAACATGTTAAATGCTCAAGAAAATCCTAAAATGAAACTTACATAATAATAATGCACAAATAATGGATGTTTTTCTCTTGGCAAGAGCCTCTATTTATAGGATTTTGGAGGGAAGGGAAGGGCTTCCTTGGGATGAGTTGCTCACACATGTGTGAGCACTCCATTAGTGCTAAAAAGGTTAGGAATCACACTTTAAGTGTGATTACTGTGTGCTTAATTGGGTGATTAGGTTTATTAAGAGGGATAGGTAGGGTAGGGTAGGGTAGGAATAGAGTAGGTTTCTAGGTACGATTAATTGGTATTTAGGCTAGGCTTAGAGATTAATGATTAAAATTAGATTTGAATTTAACCTTGGTTTAGAGGAATATTAGAAATGTGAGGGAATGGATAAATTGAGATTTATTTACAAGGGGGTTTAATGGAAAAATGTATATAAATAAGATTTAATACATTAAAGGGAGATAGTATTTAAATTAAATTTAAATACTATAGAAGGGTGAATCACATTTAATTAAATAAAGTTAATTAAATAGAAATAAGAATAAAACAAATATAATTAATTAATTAAAACTAACCATAATGTTACAGGAATATTAATTAAATTAATATAAGGATGATTTTTTACTTCTACATTTTGCCCCTCTTTGATGCCACCTTGAAAGTGGCATAGCGTCAAAGAAAAGAAAATAAGATGCCCCAGAACGACCAGGAAGACCAAGGGCGATGATGGTAAAGAAGTGTGCCCCCTTGAGAAAATAATAGAAAAAATAATTTTTTGTAAAATTTTCTTGAAAAGACAGAAAGAGTGAAAAGAGCAGAAAACAGTGACCAGGACAGAAAATGGGGACCGAGACGGAAAACATGACCTAAGGGGCCTATAAATAGTCCACCAGGGTCCAAGAAGAAGTCATTTTCACCAAGAAAAAGCTAAAAGATGAAGGAAGAGATAAGAAATGGTGGAAGTTCAAGACCATTTGCAGCTAGGAGAGCACTTTAGGACCTACCAGCGACCTGTAGATGTAGAACCACCGGTGAATAATCGAAGCCCTCCTTGTCACTTATATATTTAATTCTTTAGGTAGCATCTATTATTCCCTTAAGGTGTTCAAAATGGGCCTACAACAGAGGTGGAAATTTCCAGACCGACGTCTGTGCATACCGTCCTCACAGACGACCGATCATCGATTGTCGGCTGCACATACAGGGATCGTGTGATCGCCATGTGCGAGGGTAAGGGAGGAGTGAGAAAGAAGGGTGGAGATGGTGAACTAGTTAGTTATATACATAAGAAAAAAGGTGGCGGCCTAAACCACCGTCTCCCTGAATTGGCAGCTACGTAGATTTGCCATCTGCGTGGGTGAATCGGTGTCTCTGTCAATTGACCAAGAGATAGATGAAAAGAGAGGAAAAACCAAGAAGAAAGGGTTCAAGGGGTATTTTTATGCCCTAGACTTAGAAAAAAATTTAACTGACATGGATATCTATGGATGTAGGAGGACACGATATCATTTAGATCTAGGGAGTGCTATCTTGCGACGATGGCACTATCACAAGAGTTGACGGTAGAGGAATGCATACAGGTCACACCATGTGGCTTGGAGTACATCTATTGTTGGCCCCATATTAGATTGCATAATGTGCTTATGTCATCATTGATCAAGAGGTGGCATAGTACCACTTCTAGCTTTCACTTCCCCACAGGTGAAGTGACGATTACTCTACGCAATGTGTGGAGGATATACAGAGTATTGATTCGGGGGTTGATACCTGATTATTGTTATGAGGGGTCAGAGCCACATATGGAGATGAAACTTGGCAAACCATTTGCAGATATTCCCACTACACAACAGTGGATTTCATCGGCAGGTGCTATGGCAGCGCGGGCACGGTTGCGGCGGGTAACTTTATACTTAGCAGGTTTGATCAAGGGATGCATGATGCCGGGTCATATAGGTCATGGGGTTCCTATTGGTTGGGCATGGGTCCTTGGCAGTATGCTAGAGAATGAGGGGGTGTAGTGTTGTTGGGGATATTCCATCCTTAGGCTTTTATACTATGATTTACATATGTGTGCCTACCGTAAGGGTAGGGCACTAGGAGTAGGGTGCACATTGTTACTAGTGTGGGCATGGGAGTATATTGTTGTCATCTTGCCTATTAGGACATAGGAGACTAGGGAGGAATATGAGTTGTTTCCCTACAGATATAGACCTCCTATTAGCTACGACTTGATATATATGATAGGATACTAGCATCAGATGCTGGATGAGATGGGATAGATAGAGTGGCCACCCTATGCAAGGGGCAAGGCATAGGGTTGCCAGGACTCACAAAAGCAGGTGTATACAGAGGATGGTTTTTATAACTCATATTAACTCTGATTTGTTCATACTGACTGCTGGATGATAGGGTGCACCTCATATGTTATATGCAGATATATGTCGACGAGGGTGCGTAGGCAGATGGGACACCTACAGGATGTAGTGCCAGATGGTTTCCCTCATCCACTAGTGACTCAGGAGGTAGGGAGTATATGGGGGATTGGAGCGGACCTACATGGATCTAGGGGATCCTAGTTGGGTATGACAAGAGTAGCTTGGATTAGGGCTCGAGAGTTGCTACATGATGTAGGAGTAGATCATGCATATGCACAGTGGTGGGTGGCACACAGGTCAGTTAGATTGACTATTCCAAGCATGGTTTAGGTAGATAAGTATTCGGTCAAAGGGGAGGAGGGTGGTGAACAAGATGGGGATGATGAGGATGGGGGAGTTGGAGGGGATGGACCAAGGAGAGTTTGGCCAAGGATAGCCATCGCGAGGTGACAAGGACTAATATAGGTACTCACATGGAGGCAGCCATTGGTCATCCCAGATATATAGGGACAGGGACCATAGGGACAGGTGCCACAGGGGCCACAGACGTAGGGGCCACATGCCCAAATACTATAGGTACAGGGCCACTAGCAGGCCAAATAGAAAAGGAGGTTTATGACATAGTGGTTGTAGAGAGGGATAGCCTACAAATAGAGCTCAGGAGGGTACAGGGGATTTTAGC
Source organism: Thuja plicata (assembly GCA_018584345.1). Taxonomy (NCBI): domain Eukaryota; kingdom Viridiplantae; phylum Streptophyta; class Pinopsida; order Cupressales; family Cupressaceae; genus Thuja; species Thuja plicata. The sequence goes on along the minus strand of MU224078.1, from coordinate 4,609,718 downwards.
CACATCTCAAGCTATCGAGAGTAGCATATAGGCATAGTTGAGTAGGGTATAGGAATAGTTGGCCACCTCCCAGGCCACAGAGAGAAGCCTATAGACAGACTTGACCTACGTATAAGGTGTATTGGTTAGAGATATAGCACGCGTAAATAACACACAGAGAGCACTAGACCTACTATAGGTATAGGTAGGCAGCAGAGAGTTTTCTATTGGGGGACAGGATGATGAGGCCCTGGGAGTAGAGATAACATCCATGATAGATCAGATAGAGACTCTTACAGCACAACAAGATGTTGCACAAAGACGAGCTGAGACTTACTGAGTAGAGCGGGATATATCCTGCCAGAAAGCTATAGCTGGGGGTAGTAGTCAGGTGCTAGCAGATGCTTTACAGCACACCTAGAGGTAGGCAGGATAGGATGAGATGCCACATATTACATGGGCCTATATTTTGGGGTAATGCCATAGGGACAGCAGGAGCTAGCATATACAGAGAGATCAGTATCTCAGAACATAGTTCAAGACTCACAAGGGTCAGTGGGGTTTCCACCCATCCATCTAGAGGGGGAGGGGGTGCGGGACGGTTGCAGCCACCGTCATGATTTATCAGACAATTTTTATACACATTTGTGTAGTTTTTGAGATGTAGACATGCATTTATGATGTATGATGGACACTTTTTATATATATAGACATTAATTGTGGTGGACCTATCTTGTGTTATGAATGTTTTATGATTCTTTATGCATATGTATATGATTTTATGACTAACATGTAGGATGTGATGGATTTATATGATTATAATGACCTATATGTCATGCAAGGATGTGATGTATAGAATGGTTAATGATGTACATGTTAATACTTATAGATGGATGATTTTAATGGATTTAATTTTTATATATGTAATGTGATGTGTTGTTTATGTAATGAAATTAATGATTAATGAGTAATAAATAAATAATAAATGTGCAAGTAGATAATTATTAATGATTAATGAGTAAAGGATGTAATCAATGTAACTGATGATGAAATGAATTCACTTAATAATGGAATGAATGAATGAAACTAAATGTAATGAAATGATTGTAAGTAATAAGGGAACGAATGCAATTAATAATGGAATGAATGAATGCAACTAAATGTAACAAAATGAATGCAATGAAACTAAATGCAATGAAATGATCCTTGATGTAACTTAAATGACAATGAGATGTAATGAGACTTAAATTAATGCATATGAAACTAAATGAACCTAAGGAATGCAATAAGTGCAACTAAAATGATACTACGATAAAATGAATAAAACAAAATGACATGGAGGTAATGCAAAATGAGACACATGAGGAAAATTTATTTGTGTGTATCAAATAGGTCTAATAGAATCACTTAGGTAGATGGATAGGGGAAATAAATAGAAACCTTGCCAAGACAAAAATGCAAAGTGCAATATGACCTAACTAGAATGCATTCCTAACTACATGTTCACAGTGGGATTTAAATTGAATTAATGTTGGAGAGCACACCCTAGTTTGATTTTGTAGGATGTATACACCGTGTTAGGAAACACAAGTGACATGGTTCTGTTAGAAACACTGAGAGGGGGGGGGGTGAATCAGTGTTTATCTATTAATTATATTTTAGCCAATTAAACATATATCAAATGTGCATCCAAAGAAACATAACACAAGAACACATAACACATGATATG
>MU224078.1:4580572-4607960 GCA_018584345.1 Thuja plicata | reverse complement strand
CAGAGGAAAACTCCGGTGGGGATTAGTACCCACAAAATATTGTACTAGGTATAATGAACCTGTTAAAGTTCCTTTGCCCTGTTAGAAGCAGTCTTTACAAATTAAGTACAATGACCTGGTTAAAGGTATGACCCTGTTAGGATTCTTTTACAATAACCCTGTTAGGGGTGTATGGCTCACTGCCCAATAAGATGAAGGCTACAACCCTCTGAATGTTGATATGCACTATATCAAGAATGAACTGTTGTAATGACACTTCTGTCTAATCAGTTCCATGTATGCGTGGATGCTCTCACTCCTTTAAAGAGTTATATCATCTTCTGAATTCATTATACTGTTCCTCTGTAACTTCTACTTACATCATAATCAACACTTGTAACATATCTTTACATTACATACTTATATCTTCAAATCCGAACAGGTGCGACCCAAAACAAATCACTAGTCGGCCCTAAAACAAAAATATACAATGCTTTTGAATAAGTCAGCCTAAGCATGTTTGCTATAACATTAATTTCATTGTTACAATCTTATAACTAAAGGCACTTAGCCATTACATTATAAAATCATACACGCTGATCAAAATTTTAGTCGGCTTCCATGCTCTGTTTCATTGACTGCAGGTCTACTAATCTGTCTGTAACTTTTCCGTACTGATTTTCTGTACTCTGCACGTTTGGATCTAGCATGTATATACACCATATAGTATATACCTAAGCACGCATGTTTTGGTGTGATCTCTAACACGTGCGCTAATGTGTTGATCTCTGTATGTGTCTGTCTACTCTGTTTTCACATTTAGTCATTTTTCCTTTTATGACAGAACTTAAGTATGACTTTGTTGCCATGATTGACAACACAAAATAAGTCATGCTTCCTCAGGAAGTCAACTTGCCAATAGGTTCCTTTTCCTGGACTAGACTCTCAGACAAATAGATTTCTAGGAACAAGAATGCGAGATATCATGAATGATGGAATCTATGAAATGTTACTCATAAAGAGACACAGTACACCTACATATTTTTTAGGGATTTGGTATGCATGATTCCTTCCCCCAATGAGGCATACATAGTTAGAACTGATCATCAAACATAAGTGCACTAACGATCTATGATGAAGAGATCATACCACAAATTACATGTATTTCAACAAGTACTTTCCACAATGGACCAAGATATGAAAGATTGAGGCAGCCATGAGAAGGACGTGTTGAAAAACAAGATAAAATAAATAAAAAGGCATCATGACCAAGTGATCATTCAATCCAAAATTTCTTCCCATGAACAAGTTTGATGTCACGATTGATGTAGAAGCCAACACCAGAAGGATATATCCTGATGGGAAAAAGATTGATTGATTGAAATAGGGATTAGCTGGCAATTACTTGTGAATTAAATGGCACTAGAGAAAGTTAATTTGTCTGTTGATTTGGTGGAAATGATTGTGATCACTCTATGTAGAATAAATCTCACTGTTGTGGGGTAAGCTCAGTCATGCAGGAATGTGATCTTATTACGGAAGTGCAAAGAGGTTAAGGGACTACCAGCACAGATATGGATGGTGAGTTTATTATGGAAGATGATGGATTTTGTATGAAAGGTGGTTGAAACATATGGTAGATCTGACCACACATGGTGCCTGAGATGAGTTTTCAACATGGTACTTATCCATTGTGCCACCGAAGTGGTTTTCACAAATGGATGAATTCATTTCTCTTTTACTTTTGTATACCTTTTATGCTTTTTTATGCTTTTTTTTTTCATTTTTTTGTTTTTTACAATGTTTTTGGATTTTTTGCTTTGCTATTTTTTTGGATTTTGACAGTTTTCTATTGTACAACAGACTTCTAAAGGATCAAGCATATAAGAACTTGAGATGCAAGATATTTGTAGGATCAAGGATCAGATTTCCCTTTGGTGTGGCAATCTGATAAGCGTCGAAATCAAACTTTTCTATGATTATGAAGGGCCCCAACCAGTTAGGCTCAAACTTTCCTTTATTTTCACAATTCTAGAGGTTCTTCATATTATGCTGGAGGACATGATCACCAACCTCAAACTGGCGAGGTTTGATCCTATTGTTTAACTAGAGGTGGAGGTAATTTTCATACATGCAAAGGTGGTATAGGGCACTAAGGCATCTCTAATCAAGGATTTCAAGCTCTTGCAAGCGAGAAACTTTGTATTCTTCTTCAAACAATAGATTCTTGAGAGAAATTATGAGGTAAGGGAGCTCAATTTCAATGGGTAGAATAGCCTCGGTGCTATAGATAAGGGAAAATGGAGTGGCTCTAGTGGGGGCATGGATAGAAGTGTGATAGGCCCAAAGGGTGAGATTGAGGCAAAGGTTCCAATCACGGCCGACATCATCAACTATTTTCTTGAGGATTTTGAGGATAGTTTTATTCGTAGCCTCTGCTTGACCATTTCCTTGTAGAAAATACTTGGAAGAGGTATGGTGGGTAATGTCAAACTTTCTACACAACTCTGTGACATCCTTGTTTTTAAAAGGTCATCCATTATCAGTGACAATGTCCTGAGGAATGTCATAGCGATAGATAAGGTAGTTCAAAATAAACTTTGAAATGTATTTTTCAGTAGTGTAGGTAAGAGGAACAACTTTGACCCACTTGGGAAATTATTAAGTGGTGGAAAGGATGTATTTATGGCCATTGGAAGAATTTGGGAAAATATGGCCAACTAGGTCGAGGCCCCAGTGGGAAAAGGGCCAAGTGGTGATGGTGGGCTAAAGAGACTGGGAGGGAGCCGGTATCAAATTGTCATGTTGCTGGCAAGGCAGACATTTCTTCACATAGTTATAGTCATCCTGCTCCATGGTAGGCCAGTAGTATCTAGTACGTAACAATTTCTTGTCCAAAGTGAGTACACTAGAATGAGCCCCATAGATTCCTTGTCGTGCCTCCTCAAAGGACGCGTGTGCTTCATCAAAATTTAGACACATTAGAAGATTTCCATTGAAGAGATTTTAGAAGAGGGTATCACCGAGGATCGTGTAATGGGAAGTGCAATGAATGAAGTTTTCTCGTTGATTAGGTGTTAAGGAAAGTGGGGTATGTTTATCATGAAGGTAGGAGTAGATTTCTTTATACCATGGGGAATTAGAATTAGCAATTTCACACACTATTTAAGAGTTCAGTTGGTCACAGGCAGGGACCGTAATATTCTCAACAAGAAACTCGCACCATGTACTATGTTCTGGCATGGTAATCATGGACCCGATGGTATCCATTATGTCAGCTACTTTTTTTTTTTTTGCGCAGAATTTGCTGGAAGACCAAGTCAGTGAAATGTTGTTTAAGGTCTTCAGCTGTATGGCGATAGGGAAGCAGCTTATCGTCCTTTGTTTGATATTCATCCAGAACTTGTTTGCTAACCAATTGTGAATCCCCTAATTCTAACAAACTGACAATATTCCATTGTATGGCCTGACATAGCCCAAGTACAAGGCCTTCATATTCTGCAATACTGTTGGTACAAGGAAATTGTAATTTATAGGATTTAGGGATGAGATACCCTTGCAGTATAACAAACAAGATTCCTGACCTCGATCCTTTCTGAGTAAAGGATCCATCAAAATAAAGTTTCCATGGGATACTCGGGGCAAGATTAAGGACTAATTCATCTATAAAATCTATGATTAGTGGATGTTGTCCATTAATAGGTGCTTTCGCTAACTGATCTGCAATGACTTGTCCTTTTATAGCTTTTCAATCCACATAAATAATATCGAACTCACTGAGGATCATAACCCATTTCCCTGTACGACCAGTAAGAGAAGCTCATAATGGGAGATACTTGAGTGGATCATTCTTAGAAACAAGGTGAATCTTATGATTGAACATATAATGTCATAATTTTTGTGTGTAGAAGAAAACAACCAAACATGCCTTTTCAATGAGGGAATAATTCAACTCATAACTGAAAGTCTCCTACTGAGGTAATAAATTGCTTGATCTTTTGTAGTATCATTTAATTGTGTCAAAAGAGAACCTAATGCAACCTTTGTCAAAGATGTGTACAAAATTAGAGGATGGACAAAAATAGGTGGCACCAGCATGGGTGGATTAGCTAGATATCCTTTTAGTTTGTCAAATGTGTTTTGACATAAGCAATCCCATTGGAACTTAACATTCTTGTGCAGGAGATGAGAAAAGGGATGTACATTATCTGCTAGTTGTGACATGAATCTCTTGATAGACTGAAGATTTTCTTGTAAGTTATGCAACTATTTCAATGTTTTAGGTGGTGGCATCTCTAGGATGGCTTTCACTTTCTTTGGATGTACTTCTATTTTACGTCATGACACAATGTATCCTAGAGACTTACCAGATTGTACTCCAAAGACACACTTCTTAGGATTTAGCCGAAGCTTGTATTTCTCCAATCACTCAAAAATTGTAGTCTGGATTGGAATGTGTGATTCTTGTGTCTTGGAATTTCCCAAAAGATCATCTACATAGTCTTCCATGATGACATGCAAGAGATGATGAAAGATAGTAGTCATTGCTCATTGATATGTTGCTCCAGCATTCTTAAGACCAAAGGGCATCACCTAATAATAGAAGGTACCCCAAGGTGTCATGAATGTAGTCTTGTTTTGATCTTCTGGTGCTATCTTGATCTGATTATAACTAGAGAAGTCATCCATGATGGACAACATCTTGTGTCCAGCAGTAAAATTCACTATAATATCAATATTGGGAAGTGGAAAATCATCCTTAGGACATGAAAGGTTTAAGTCTTTGAAGTCTATATAGATGTGGATGCCCCTAGAAGGCTTTCCTATTAGTACAATGTTGGAGATTCATTCAGGATAGTCTATAGGTCAAATTACTTCTGCATTAAGAATCTTCTGAAGCTCTGCTTTGACTACCAATGCCACTTGAGGGTGCATCTTGTAGAGTTTTTGTTTAACAAGTTTTGCATTAGGATCCACATCAAGATGGTGCATGACAAGATCTATATCTAAACTAGGAAAATCTGTGTAAGTCCAAGCAAATTTGACTTTATGCTTTTGGACAAATGCGGTCATGTCTTTCTTTTCTTGATCATTGAGAGATACTGCAATATAAGTGATTTGTGGATCCTCTTCTATACCAAGATTGATCGGTATAGTGTCTTCAATGAGCATGGAGGATATTTCTAATTCAGATGATATGAATGGAAGGTCATCTTCTCCCTCCCCTAGAACCTTAGAAAGATTTTCACTAAAAAATGCATCCTTTATTTTATCTTTTTTTCATGAAAAGGTGCCTGAGAGAGGTTTTCACCAGTGGATGTTTTTGTATTTTCATTTTTTTATTTTTATTTTCATTTTCACTTTTGTGACTAAGAGAATTGACCTGGCTACCGAAGTAGGCTTTCTGACTGAAGTGGATCTGATGCTCGTATTCTCAGAGATTCTTTAGTCCAAAGAGAGCTAATACTGCCTCGTTCAAATCACAAATGTCTAAAGATGGTGGTGAATCTTGTTGATCTCTTTCAATTAGTTTAGGGTTTGTGAGGGGAAGACGAGGGGATGAAAGGTTGACTTGTGTAATGGTGAGGACATGGGTAAAGTCATCAAGGTAATCTTCAATGTATTGGAAAGGGACTTCCAAAAAATTCTCTTCAGTGTCTGAATCTGATGCGACTAAACAATAGTCCTTAGCAAAGTTAGTCTTAGTTTCTATGGAGCCCAATCCATGTCCTCAAGGATATCCATTTTCTATGAAAATTTTCTTCTTACTAGATTCAGTTGCACCAAGGCCAGCATCATGATATCTCATGCCTTCCACAATGGGGTGGCCCTGATATATTTTCCATCGGGGAATGTCCTTGGTTTTTCTTCTTCTTCATTGTAAATCCAATCAAGGACGTTGGATTTCATGTGCTCATCTGAGAAAGACCCCTAATGTTCAAAAGTGGTCTTTTTGCATTGCATAAGGTCCTTTTCTTTAGAGGGAGTTAATAGTGATGGTCTCCCATAGGATTTTGGGGATAAAGGGAGTTGTCCAATGCATAGAGAACTTTCAAATTTGTATTCTCCCATGCCCTGATCCGTAAAAGTGATATTTGTTTAAAAACTCAGGGTTTTTGTCTTCAGTGAACTTTTCTTTTCCTTTGGATTGATCATTTGTTGTCTTTGATGTCTTTTCTGTAGCCGAGGAGGTTTTTTGAACATGTGTTTCTTTCTCAAAAGGTCGGCTAAACTCATTTAATGGACAGTAATTTGATTGATTTCCTTCTAGTCTCTTAATGCAGTATAGAAATGGTTCAGGATTTCCTGGAATCATGATCTCTCTAACATGATGTGGAAACTTGAGGCATTGATGGTAGGGTAGAAGGTACACCTTTGATAGCGTGTATCCAGGGTGGGCCCAAAAAGATTTTCTATGGTAGATCCAGGTCCAACACATGACAAATAATTTCAATTAGGGTCAGGTCCACTTGTAGAGGTAGTGTGATAAAACCTTTTCTTTCCCATTCTCTTTCACCATAAGCCTTTATTGTGATTCTCTTGTCTACATCTAGAAGGTCCTCAGACAGACCGATGTTGCAAATCATTTTCAACATACACAAATTTATTCCAGATCCACCATCTATAAGGACTCATTTGATTTTAGTGGATTGGATTTTGTCTTTGATGTGGAGGGATTTTTTATGGTGAAGGTCAGGATAGTAGAAGTCTTTGTTAGTAAAAACAAGATGCTCTTGTGCAGCTAAATTCCCAAACATGGCTTGGAACTGGGAAACATTGATATTTTTAGGAACATAGGATTCCTTTAGAGAATTATCAAGAACTTCTTTGTGGACAGGTGAGGTTCGCAAAATTTCTAGGCTAGATATTTGTGAAGGATTCTTTCCTAACTGGGCTAATAGGTCATAACATGAGGCAGGTCGGGAAGTAGTAGATAGTGTAGCTGGTGGATTTATAGATGTAGAGGGATTATCAACAGCTTGGACAATGACTCTAGGTCTATGGGTGGTAGTGTTGCAATTAATAGCTTTGAGAATTATGGTATTGACATGGGTTTCAAATTCTTCGATGAGTCCACAAAGAGTGTGAAAACCAAAGATATTAATTTCTTCTAGACTTCCACAAGTTTGATAATTTCCTATGATAGTGTTGGAAAACTAATCATATGGGATCGTGTTAGATGCATTGTTTTGATTGTGTTGTAGAAAAGGTTGGTTGTAGACTTTTAGCTTTGCATTGGATGAGGAAGCGCTTTGACCTTCAACTTTGATTTTTCCATCATCAATAAGATCTTGCACAAAGTTTCTGAGTTTCATGCACTTCTTGGTATCATGTCCTTTAATGCGAGGATAATCACAGTATTCATTCTCTCAATACCAAGTAGTTTTGGGTTGATTCTCATCGAAAGGTTGAGTATTTAGATATATTATCATTCCTTGATTTGTAAGTTTTTTAAAGATAACATCCAATGGTTCCACCAATGATGTGAACTATCGTCATTGTCAATTTTTTTTTTTTTTGTTATTGCGAGGGAACAAATAATATTGATTGCGTGGTTGAAATTGTTGTTGTCAATTGTTTTTTATTACGGTAAAAATAGGTTTTGAAGGGGCCCCAAAACCCTATTACAAAAGAGAAGAGAGATAAGCATGAAGACCCAAAGAAAAAATAGCTACCCCAAAGAAGGGAATAGACTACAAAGTGACAAATCCCAAATATTCAATAAGCACCTACACAACAAAAAGCAAAAAACACTGGAAGAAAAATAGAGAAGAAAAGGCCACCAGCACCAAGATCAAGACATAGTCTTCAGGAAGCCCTCAAAGTCCTCCAGCTAGGCCTACATGATCTTAACATTATGTTTCAGCCTCTGAATGTCTTGATCATCAACCTTGTGCTTCTTTTTAGTATTAGACCTAGTTCTGGTGCCAGGTCCCATCTGCCGACTAGGATCGGTCAAGTCAATTGTGTCACTCAAGGGGGCATCTTTGTTTCCTTCTAGCATTTTTCTAAGTGTGTTCAAGTTCTCCAGAGTAGACTTCATTCCTGTATTAACTAGGCCAAGCAAATATTTTAGCATTTCCTCATTCTTGCTTGTCTTCTCATGGATGGAGATCATGGCTATCTCAACTGATTTTTTAATTTTATCATCTAGTTCATAACCGTAATCAAGAAAACTGGCATTAGCATTGAGAGAATACTCCTTCCTGATATTATCAATCATTTCCTCGATAATAGAATTCTTTTTTTCCAGTTTGATACATCTATTCTTCAACTCAACCATATCATTTTGCACCCATTTGTACAGATTATAACTGTAGATGGACTTATTTTTAGCAATCTCAAGGGGGGTCATGATGATTGATCTTTTGACCTGAAAATACATCTTTCTAATGTCATCTTGAAGAGATTTGGACCTATTACAATCAAGGGTTCTCTCACTTTCATCCTTCTTGTTCTCCTTCCCAGAGCTGGGGGAGTCTTGGGAGTCCAGATTTTCCTCTTCCAGAACCCTAAAGCTATTATTCCCTGAGTATTCAACATTACTATCATTTAGATTTGTATCATCCTCTTTTTCTTTGTTGTTGTCAGCCTCAACCTCAATCTTAGAAGTATCTTTAACTTCAGTATTGTTAATCTCCAGAGTAGGGTTAGGCTTCTCCCTGCTATTCTAATTATCCTGGCCATCCTCGAGACTATCCTTGGCATAAGTGATTTCAAGATCCTCCAAGTCCTTCTCCTCAAGGGTCTAGTTAGTGGAATTAGGCACAACATTATGACCCACCTGGGTATTCTTATCAACCTCGGTCTCATTATCTAGGGGATTCAACTTCACACCTTCAGGCTCTGATAGGATAGGGCTAGCAAAGGGCTCCAAGTTAGTTTTAACAGAGATAGAGGCATTGACATCATGAGGGTCCTTGAAATTATTCATATCATCCAAAGGCTTAGAGGAGGCCAGCTAAGAGATGGAGAGAGCTTTCTTTGGTTTCTGATTCCTGGGTGGAGAGCTGATATTCTTCCTTTTTTTGACCTGGGCAGGGATAGGTTCAGGAATGTGGTCTCTCACATAATCAGCAATAAGGAGGATGAGCCCAACATGGAGAATGGGGAAGTTCTTCACTCTATAATCAATAATGCTCTGGTTGAGTGAACGGAGGAGAAATTAGGGGAAAGAGATTCTTATATCATGTCTGAAGTGATTGACTAGGGCAAAATGATAATTATAGACCCTAGAAAATCTCCCCTCAAGAGTGACATATTCCATAATAACCTTGATAACAGAACCCCAAATTCTATCAATGTTATCCATATCAACATAGTCTTTCTTACCTTTAACCAAAAGATCCCTCTCCTCGTCAGTGACAGGTAATTTTTTGTAAGCTCTGGTTTCGACCTTGATCTCTTTTGAATACTTCAGACCATCCAAAGGGAGACCAATTATTTCTGAGAGGAGCTCGAGGCTGAGGCTAAAAGACTTGCCAGCCAGATTCACCATTCCCTTATCCCAACCATTATCAAAGGCTTTGGAGACATCATTATCAAAACCATGGAGTCTCTAAAGAAACTGATGAACATGGCCTTTCTTCAAAATGCTCCAAACTTCCTTATCTTTCTTCCACTTGCACTTCGCAGGCTCTTCTCTCCTAAGATCACCACCCATGGCCGAACAATCACCCTGCTCTTTTTTCATATGCTTCTTATGCTTAGATGAGGGAATGTTATCAATTTGATGATTCTTTAGCATAAAAAGGCTATTTAGCTGGTTCACAGTCCTATTCACATGTGTGAACTAGCAACAGTTACTAATGATGATGACGACACACATCAAATTTTGAACTTTCATAATGGGAAAATAATTTTGCATCTTGGAGATGTACTTAGAATTATTTTGAATGACATTCAAGATCACCCCAATCTAAGAGGAATTAAATAATATCATTGATGCTCCTATTAATGACTCCTTCCTTGGGCCTGATTTTATCACAATTAATAGATGAGGTGACAGCATCATTACAAATAGTGTTACCGATTCATTTTTGAATCCCCTCGCTTTTGGCTCCAATATTGGCAAGGCAATCAACAACCTGATTGGTCTCTCGATAATTGTGAGATATATGGAACACCTCAAAGGATTGGGATATGGTTTTGATTTTGGAAATAATGTGATCAATAGTCCAGGAGGGGGTATTGATATCTTTAATATTATTTATAATATTTAAAGAATCACATTCAAGCTAGAGTCTTTTGAACCCTAGTTCTTCCACCAGTAGGATAGTATTGAGGGCATCCAAGGCCTCTTCCCTATGATTAGTCTGAATTCCCAAAGGGACCGAAATGGCACCTAAACAGTTTCCATAACTATCTCTAATGATTCCCCCACCCCCAGAAACACCCGGGTTGCCTTTGGAGGCCCCATTAAAATTAGCTTTAACCCAGCCAATAGGAGGAGCAATCCAAATAGAGGAATCTCTAGGAGTGCAAGAGTGAGAGTTGTGGTGAGGAAAACTCCAAGTAGACCAATCCACATCAGGGAGGAAATTCATGAGCTTGTTCTTGCTGTTGATGATAGCATTGCTAAAGTTTTCCTTAATAGCTCTGGACATGATGTTGAAGATAATTTCAGGTTTGGCATGTTTCTCTCTGAAAATTCTATTATTTCTTTCCTTCCAGATACACTAGCAGAGGTGAGGCGGGATAAGATTCTAGAAGTTTCTTGCAAGATCATTATCAAAAGGGCATCTCCACTGAGTGATGAAATCCTGCCAAGAGTTAGGAAAGAACCAACACAAATTCCAATTTTGAAAAACCAAGGACCAGACTCTCCGAGTAAAACTACAATGGAGCATAAGGTGATCAGAGGATTCAGCTTGATCCTTGCAAAGAAAGAATCTATTAACATGACATAAACCTCTTTTAACTAAATTATCAATGGTAAGGGGCTTATTCTGGATAAGAATCCAAAAGAAAAAGTTAATCTTTGGAGTGAGGAATTTATACCAGATAGTAGCACACTAAGTCTTAACTTCCTTGGAGAAGAATAAAGAGAAGGCAGAGGCCACTGAGAATTCACCATTAGCAGAAAGGTTCCACACAATTTTGTCAGGATGATTAACTTCTCTGAACCAAGACTGCAACTCAATCATAAGAGGAGATAGACTTCTATTTAGGCTAGAAAGATCCTTCCATGAGTTATTAAGCCAGTAATTAGAGACTTTACAACCAATAGTGTTTTTATCTTGCATAATAATATCCTTCCATTCTTGTCTTTTAGAAAGGGGGCTGTCATAGATCCAAGGATCATCCCAAAAGTCAATATTGGTCCCATCACCTAGTTTCCACCTTATCCCTTCTCTCAAAAAGTCAATGGAGGAGCATAGATTATTCCAGATGTAAGAGCCATTCACCCTAGCATAATTGTTTAAGAGGTCCTTCAGACTATTGGAATTAAAGAGGTATTTGCTTTTAATTATGCCATTCCATTGCTTAGTATCCCCAAAGATTCTCCAAACCTGCTTTGCCAAAAGGGCCTTATTGACAAGCTTGATAGCTCTTAGCCCCAAGCCCCCTTTACTCTTAGGCTTGCAAACTTTTTCCCAGGCAATCAGACTAATTATTTTTTTATCTTCAACACCAGTCCATAAGAATCTTTTTTGGATAGTTTCAAGCACCATCGCGAACTTGTGAGGAATCTTGAAGAGACTAAAAGAATACACAGGAAGATTTTGAAGAGTAGACTTCAAGAGCTAAAGCTTGCCAAAGCTACTGAGGAGGGCACCTTTCCAGCCTGCCAGCTTCTTTTTGTATCTGTCAACAATTTGATTCTAGAAACTATCAGGGGATTCTTGTTGTCAATTGTTGTTCTGATTCTAATTTTGATTATTGTTCTGATTGTGAGTCTGGTTTTGACTCTGATTGTTTTTGCGATTGTTTTGATTATTGTTCTTGGATGCTTGAACATTTTGAACATGTTTGGCATCAATCACTCCATCATTGACAACTCCTTTGTTTATACTCCATAATTTTAGTTTATCACTGTTGGAAGGAGTATAGTGTTTGATGCTACATTTTTGCAAAAGTCCATCTTTGATGTCTTTTCCCTTCTTGAAAAGGGATCCAAAGGTGTCAGGAGAAGCTATTTTCATATGGAATGACATCTCGAAGATCAAATTATTTTTGAAGATGTTGATTAAGTGACTATCAGGTATTTTCCATGGCATATGATTGGAAATATATCTCCATCATTGTAAGAAACTAGCAAAGGTTTCACCACTCTTTTGCTTAGTATTGCACAAATTGCTAAGTGTCACTTGATGTTCAATGTTATATGAATATTTTGTAACAAATTTCTCTGTGAGATCAAAGAAAGTAGAGATTGAACCATAACGAAGGGTCATGAACCATTCTAAAGTTGCGCCTCAAAGACTCCTAGTGAAGAGTCTCTTTAGGTAATTTTTGTTGTAGGAAACTTCTTGACATGCAATGTAAAATTATTTGAGATGTTGTAGAGGACATGTCTCTCCCTTGTATTTTTTGATTATAGGCATCTCAAATTTTGGAGGGAATGGTTACATTGTGATAGACTTTTCAAATGGATAGGGAAAAATCTCGTTGAAGGAAAACTCCTTTTTGCCCCCATTCTGTAAACCATACACAATACTTTTGAGCTCATTAACTTGTTTGGCTAAATCTAGAGCATTGTGTGGAACATATTGTGGCCCATAAGGTTGTCCTCCTCCAAATTGTGCAGCCAAAAACCTAGTGCAAGTCATACCAACTGTGGGAGGGGCTATATATTGGTAAGCTCAAGATGTCTTGATTGTAGATGTCTTCATGCCAATTGTTAGGAACATAGATGATGTAGATTGAGGCATAGAGATCTTCCCTATGTTGTTGAAATTAGCATTTTCCCCTTGAGAGGTATTTTTCATCGTATGAGTGCTATTATGTGAAGTAATGTTGGGAAAAACATTTAGGATCTATTGGATTTGTTCATTGGTCAATTGAACTATTGATGTAGTTGTTGATACAGGTGTTGATGCGAAAACTGATGTAGAAGGCCCACTAGAAGCTGCCTTATCAGCTTTACATGGTGATTTTGCATTTGAATTGGAGGCCATGGTCGTGCTTGCAGAAGCTCTAGCATTAGTGATGTTATGAGTGAGAAGTGAGTTGTCAAAATGAGCGGGCACCATGATGCCATTTAGAATGAGATTCAAGAAGATTTCTTCATTGTTTTGAATAATGGCCTTCTCAACCATTTCTAAGTTATATGGATCCCTAGAAAATTAATCACTTATGTAGGTCTTTCTTCTTGATCCACTAACTTAGTTTCTTGAGGTGCATTGGTTATGTCATCAACTTGTGCCACATGGCCTTGAAATAATTGATTAGAAAAAGGATTGTCCTCATCAAAGGAAGTGTTGAGTGTTGCACACCTCATTTTCTAGCTTGGGATCGAGTAACTACCATAAAATGGTATACCTAGAAGAATGAAAGATGAGAAATGTGAGATTGAGAGATGGAGTTTGTCTAGAGCAAAGATCTTGTTCTTGGATTGATTTGATTTTGATTGATTGGAATTTATTGATTTATGCTTGAATAAGGATTGATTGATGATTGATTAGGATTTATTGATGACTGATTTGGATTGATTGATGATTGATTTTGATTTAAAGGTTTTAGAACAAAAACTAGGTATAACAAGACCTTGTGATGACACAAACACAAAAGGATTAAATTGGATGATATCTTTTTCTACTTGAAGATAGACTTATGATTCAAGAAAATAGGACATTACCAATGGGTTTAAATTACTTGAGACAAACTAGTGGTCTACAAGCAATGTTGTGTTTATCTAAGGATAAAGGCCTGTAATACTTTTGATTAAGGTCATCCAACCTAAGAAAGGATTGATTTGATTTTGATTTGATTTGAAATCCAAAGAGGTTTGATCTAATGCTCTGAGAGAGGGGGATGTTTGATGATGATGGGAGCATGAGAAATTGATTGAGAAACAAGAGGTTGATCTAGTTGTATTGCTCAAGAGTGACAAAGGCACGATTTATGGGATATATGGCCATGAAGTTGTAAACTTTGTTGTTGTACATGATGGCGTCAATTTTCTCATAATACTCAATTTTGTGTTTGATCGATTGGGTAATGTGTTGATATTCCTTGGATTTGTGAGTGGTCTCTTTCTATTCTCAATAAAATGGAGGAGTTGGAAACTTAACCTTCTTGTGTTTCCTAGAGTCGGTCATGTCTTATAGAGAAAAATCTGATTTTGAATGAGAAATGGAAGGTTTCAAGACAAATGGTTTTAGGATCCCATAAAAGACCAATTTTAAAAGATTATGGTAAATTTTGAAGGTCACTATTTTTTAAGTGGAGATGGTAGTCTCAGACACAGAAAGAAATTCAGGTCACAGACAGCAAAACTGCATAGATGACAATTCCAGAGCGGAGACGACAGTCTATAAATAGGACAGTATTTTGGTGATTTGGAAAATTTTGATCTCAGAATGATTTTTAGCGGATTTGTTCAATGGAAAGAACCAGTTTCATCATAGTCAAACTAGAAAAAATAATAGGCACATGTCTTGAAAACAATCCAACAAGGGACAAAGCAAACTTGAAGGATACAAGCAAGTGTGACAAATTTGTTTCTTGAGGATTTTTTTCATGTTTTGGATTTTTCAATGTTCTTCAAGCACTTCAAACATAGCCTACCTAAGGAATCAGTGTAGTATGAAAATATTTTCTCGTAAGATTAGGCACACACACATGAGTTAATCAGAATACGACCGTCACCAAGCACGCAATGGCTCCAGCCAAGATGTTGTATTAACCGACTCCAAATACTCAAGGTGACACGATTGTATGACTGATCTTGGGGAAGTTACTATCTTCCTTGCACAAACATTTTCACCTTTTAGGGGTGATCCAGGTGGCTTCTATTCCTAGAGTGTTTAATAAGGGTCTCCATTCAATTGTATCCTCTATGCGCGTGCAAGCGCGATTTAGGCATATAACCCCATAGATTGTCTAAACAAAAGTGGTCACGTAAATGTGATTCAGGCCGTTAGGTTGCACTTATATTAGACGTGAGCCGAGTATAAGATCAAATGCCAACCGAATCTTGAGGCTTTGGCCCCAAAGAGTAAATTTGATTAACGTGAGATGGAGTGGTGTGGCTCACACCTCGTTCTCATTTGGGTCATCCTGGGAGATTTTTTCCTCACCGGTAGGCCCAACTAAATGATAAACATAAAACAATGGATTGGCGATGAGAGGGGTCTAGATTTATGATTTTCCCATAAGGGGAAAAGAGCATAGTCTCCTACCCAATGTCATTTTCTCCCAAACACATCAAACACTTATTCTTTCCCAAAGATTTATTTTCCTAAAACAAAATAAGAATGTCTAGGTTTTTTATCTTCCAAAAGGAAGAGAGAATACTCCCCTAATGCTTATTTTGAGTCACACAAAAGATCTTATAATTGATTTAGGTGCCTAAAAAAATTATTATTCTAAGAAGAACGATCGTTTGGTTAAGAGTATTAGGCAACCTGTAAGAACAAAGGTGAGTAGTTTGAATGTTTATCTTCTTGAACATCCTACAACACACAAAGTTAGTAGTTTGATATTTTTTTTCTATCTTCAAGAATGGTGTTGTAAAACCTCAAGAAAGATTAGTAACATGAAAATCTAACAAATTATGTGGAAAAATAGTGAATCTGCGCAGACACCAGTTATAGAGCACAAACGGTGAAATGTGTAGACAAAAAATTCACGTAGGAGATAGTTTTAAAAAAAATACAATATTAATTTCCTGCCAAAAATGTTGAAAATGTGCAGACGGTGATTTTATATCATAGATAGTAATCTATGGATATGGTAGAGTACCTGTGCAGATAGCGAAACATACAAAGTCAAGTTAGCTAAAAAAAGACTTAGTTAACAAAATATTTATTTTTTATAAATTTTGAGAGTGTTTAACTCTCAAAAATTGATACCCTTTCAGAAACCCAAGAGTTAAAACTGCAAAAGATGATAAAAAAGCGTTTAAAGCAAAGTTAAGCTAAGGTAAATTTTGACAAGTAGAGATAGTAATTCTAGAGTGCGGACGGTGGAACTGTGCAAATGGCAGTCTAGAAATGCAGACGGTAATCTCAGAGCGGAGACAGCTCTGCAAAATGCTTTTCCAGAATCATAGAAAAATGTGAAAATTTTTGAACAAATAAGGGACGTGGGTCCCACCAGGTGTGCTAAAATGTGTATACTGAAAACCTACCTATTGGGATCATGCTTAGACATGCAAACATTAGAACATATAAATCATATTAATATATCAAAAGCACAATCAAAACAAAACTTCCATCATAACCTACAATGAGCCAAATAAGTGCACCCAAGCCTTGTTGATGTGCTCTTAGAGAGGAATGTGGGTCTTCTCTCCCAACACAATAAACCAAATCTCACTATGATTGGATGATGATTAAAATTCAAGCTAATGAATTTGATAAAGAGATCAAGAACAAGTATGAGGAACTTGTCTCAAGCTTTTATCAAGATGATGATGCAAATGCAAAGAAATGAGATAAAATGTTATGCATGATTGAAGATTCATTTACCATTATCCTAACATGTAATGTCTAAATGGATCCAAACTTGAAATGAACTAACATTCTAAATGATCAAGAAAATCCTAAAATGAAACTAACATAATAACAATGCACAAATAATGGATGCTTTGCTCTTGGCAAGAGCCTCTATTTATAGATTTTTAGAGGGAAGGGAAGGGCTTGAAAGAGGTGGAGCACATATGGAATCCACATAGATGGCACATGGAGGACACAAGGGAAAAAGGATATGCCACACAAAAGTCAAACTCAAGCCTTTAAGGTTTGATTGGGTCAAGGTTGCTCACACATGTGTGAGCAAACCTTGGAGAATGGAGTGGGGGACAAAAAGGTGGCCACATTTAAGGAAGTTGGGTGGCTTCCTTGGGATGGGTTTCTCACACATGTGTGAGAACTCCATTAGTGCTAAAAGGGTTAGGATTTACACTTTAAGTGTGATTAGTGTGTGCTTAAGTGGGAGAGTAGGTTTATTAAGAGGGATAGGTAGGGTAGGGTAGGAATAGAGTAGGTTTCTAGGTAGGATTAATAGGTCTTTAGGATAGGCTTAGATTAATGATTCAAATTAGATTTGCATTTAATCTTGGTTTAGAGGAATATTAGAAATGTGAGGGAATGAATAAATTGAGATTTATTTAAAAGGTGATTTAATGGAGAAATGTATGTAAATAAGATTTAATACATTAAAGGGATAGTATTTAAATTAAATTTAAATACTATAGAAGGTGAATCATATTTAATTAAATAAATTTAATTAAAAATAGATAGAAGAATATAACAAATATAATTAATTTATTAAAACTAGCCATAATATTACAGGAATATTAAAAATACAAAAAATGGCTATGGGCAACGGCTCTGGAGGTAACGGTTATGGATGAAATGGCCATGGAGGTTTTGGCTAGGGAGGCCATGGGTATGAAGGTAATGGATCTGACAGATATGGAAATAGAGGCAGAGGTATGAGTGGGTTTGGGTATGGCGGCAATGGATCTGGTGGAAGAAGCTTTGGAGAGAAGAGTTCGGGAGATTCGAGTTATGAAGGCAACAACTTTGGTGGGAAGAGCTCAGGAGATTGTGGTAATGAACATAAAAGATATGGTGGACATGGAAAATCTGAAATAGGATATGGAGCCAAAGGGTTTAGAATCAGAGGTCAAAGTCAGTGGATACAACCAATGATAAGATGGGCGGGATCTAACTTATAGATTAATCCGAAGAATGAGAGGTCAAGCCACATCAGATGGGCACAAAGTAGTAAGCAACAAGTGAGAATGTATGGCAGCAGTCAATTGAATAATAGAGTGGGATGGATCCCCCCATAGCAAAACACAATTTAGAATGGTGTTGGGCACTGGAATGGAAGTGACAATGAGAATCGAGCACCCTTTAGTTAGAAACCTAGTGGATCCTTCATGCGTCCAAGAAACTTCACCTTTAAAAAAATAGAAGGAAAATTCTGGTGCCCAAAAGAACCTAGAAAGGAAGGAATGGGCATCAAACCAGCAACGGTCACACCAAACATGGGCAAAAAGGTAGATGGTTTAACCCCTATTAGAGATACTTCTTTATTGATCAGTAATCTACAATGGAATGAATTAGTTATTAGAATGCAAGATAGAGATTTCTTCATGAAATGGACAGGACCATGGCCATCCATAGAAAAAATTCAAAAATGGATAGAGAGAAATTAGGGACACCATTTTGAAATCAAAACCGTAACTAAGGAATTCCTCCTTGTCATAAGCCCATCAAAAAAGGATAAAGAATGGATCTTGAATAGTGGCCCATATATATTGGATAGAAAAGGTATCTATATCTGGGATTGGAAACCTAACTTCAATCCAGATAAGAAAGAGGTAGAAAATGTGGCGGTGTGGCTGAAACTTCAGAACCTTCCATGGGAATATAAGGCTAAGGAAACAATAAAAGAAATTGGGAATAGCTTAGGGACCTTCATCCAAGATGAGGATGTAGTTAATGACAATGATCTCTATATATACTCCAAAGTGCTTGTCAATATTCAAAAATATTATTAGATCCCAGAATATCTGGTCCTTGGGTCGGCACATGGAGAATGGAGATTAAAAATTGAGGTGGAGAATGTGAACACTCAATCAAAGATAATAACATATACTAAAAAAGGAAAAGGATTGGAAGCCAATAGATCCATAGAATAGATAAAAGAGACAGAAAAGAAGAGGACTATACTCCCTAAATTGTCTATAGGTTTTGAGGAGGAAATGATTGCAAGACAAGAGCTATATGAGAAGAACACACAACAAATGGTATCCATCCTGGAACCTTCTAGGGAATCTGGGAGGAAGGATAATAATAATATAGTTTGCATCTCTACTAGACATTTGAAGAGCCAAAAATCCACTCAAATGGTAAAGGAGACTCCTTTGTCTCCAGTAGGATACCCCCCCAATAATGACTTAAAGAAATCTCAAACTATAGAGGAGGAGTGTGAAGGGGCTTTGATTGCGCCTGACACATGGGAGGAAGTGTTAAATACACCCAAAATTAATAATCTTTCTTCCACAGATAGAAGATTCAAACCTGATTCCCCAATAGATGAGAATTGCCATTCAACACAGAGGGGACTTTTTCATGAAGAAAGGGAGGATTATAATTTGGGATTTTTCAAGGATATTCAAATCACACAGATCATAAATATGGATAAGAATATGGAAGACATTGATAATATTGCAGAGCAGAGCTGGAATACATATTTTGAATATGGAACTCAGGAGGAAGAAGTAGGGGTGGATAATTTAGGCTTTCATGATTAAATTGATATACTAGAGCAAAGGACAATTAGTCAAACTAAATCAAAGATTAAAAAACTAGATGTGAAGGAAAAACAATAGCTCACATCAGGTTTTTTTTTTTTTAATCTTTGATTTGGTTTGACTAATTGCCCTTTGCTCCAGTATATCAATTTGATCATGAAAGCCTAAATTATCTGCCCCTACTTCTTCCTCCTGAGTTCCATATTCAGAATCTGTATTCCATCTCTGCTCTTCAATATTATCAATGTCTTCCATATTCTTATTCATGTTTTTTATCGGTGTGATTTGAATATCCTTGCAAAATCCCAAATTATAATCCTCCCTTTCTTCATGAAAAAGTCTCCTTTGTGATGAATGGAAATTCTCATGTATTGGGGAATAAGGTTTGAAGCTTCTATCAATGGAAGCAAGCTTATTAATTTTGGGTGTATTTAACACTTCCTCCCATGTGTCAGGCATAATCAATGCCCCTTCACACTCCTCCTCTATAGTTTGATCTTTCTTTAAGTCATTATTGGGGGCTATCCTATTGGAGATAAAGGAGTCTCCCTTACCATTTGAGTGTATTTTGGGCTCTCCAAATGTCTAGTAGAGATGCAAATTATATTTTTATTATCTTGCCTCCCATATTCCCTAGAAGGTTCTGGGGTGGATACCATTTGTTGTGTGTTCTTCTCATATAGCTCTTGTCTTGCAATCATTTCCTCCTTAAAACCTATAGACCATTTAGGGAGTCTAGTCCTCTTCTCTTCTATCTCTTTTATCCATTATATGGATCTATTGGCTTCCAATCCTTTGCCTCTTTCAGTATCTTCTATTGTATTTGATTGAGTGTTTGCATTCTCCACCTCAATTTTTAATCTCCATTCTCCATGTACCAACCCAAGGACCACATAATCTAGGATCTGACATTTTTGAATATTGACAAGCACTTTGGAGTATATATAGAGATCATTTCCATCAACTACATCCTCATCTTGGATGAAGGTCCCTAAGCTATTCCAAATTTATTTTATTGTTTCCTCATCCTTATATTCCCATGGAAGGTTCTGAAGTTTCAGCCACACTGCCACATTTTCTACCTCTGCCTTATTTGGATTGAAGTTAGGTTTAAAATCCTAGATATAGATACCTTTTCCATCCAATATATATGGGCCACTATTCAGGATCCATTCTTTATCCTTTTTTGATGGGCTTATGACGAGGAGGAATTCATTAGTTAGGTTTTTTATTTCAAAATGGTGTCCCCAATTTCTCTCTATCCATTTTTGAATTTTTTATATGGATGGCCACGGTCCTATCCATTTCATGAAGAAAGCTCTATCTTGCATTCTAATAACTAATTCATTCCATTGTGGATTACTGATCAATAAAGAAGTATCTCTAATAGGGGTTAAATCATCAACCTTTTTGCCCATGTTTGGTGTGACCGTTGTTGGTTTGATGCCTATTCCTTCCTTGCTAGGTTCTTTTGGGCACCAGAATTTGCCTTGTATTTGTTCAAAGGTGAAGTTTCTTTGACGCATGAAGGATCCACTAGGTTTCCAACTAAAGGGTGCTCGATTCTTCTTGTCCCTTATATTCCAGCGCCCAACATCATTCTGAGTTGTGTTTTGATGTGGGGGAATCCATCCCACTCTATTATTAATCAACCGACCACTACCATACATTCTCACTTGTTTCTTACTACTTTGTGCCCATCTATTGTGGTTCGGCCTCTCATTCTTAGGATCACTCTGTAAGTTGGATCCCGCCCATCTTCTCATTGGTTGTATCCACTAACTTTGACCTCCACTTCTAAATGGATGGAGAGCGACACAAATGGAGGAGATGGTATCATAGATTTCTATGGGGAAGGAGTCTTTGGCGGCTTTTCTGGTGGTGGGAGGCAGCGGATCTAGTCTCTCTATTGTTGGGAGGGTTGTGTCCCTTCTCTCCATGTGGGGGCCGCTTGGCTTTTTGTGTCTCTTCCCTCTCCTCTTACTGCTGGGGTCCAGGGTCTTGGAGAGAAACTTCTTTCCCTTGTTATTTTTTGGGAAGTGGCGTGTCTGGTCTCTGATACCTCTGACAGTCCCAGATGTGTGTAGTGGGGTGTGGTGGTTTCATAGGTTGCCGGTGTTGGGCATCTTGCTATTCTCAGAGCAGTCTGTGGGAGGTGGTGGCCCATATTTTTTTGTGAGTTGGGTGTCGGTTGCCCTTGTTTTCTAGAGCCTCTTGTGTGTGGGGAATCTCTTTGGGGGTTCTTGGAAGTGGTAAATATAGTCTTTGACTATTTTTGGTCTACCCTTGGTCAAGAGCCTTTTTTTATCTATTTTTGCAGCCCTCTTTGTGGAAGAAGTTGCAGTTTTTGTGTGGAAAAGAAGATCTAGGGAAGAAATGTTGCTATGATTGGATTTTGGTCCATTCCTTTTGGAGTTTATGTTGGTTGGAAGGATTTCTCTTGGTTTGGCTCTTTCTCTTCCTGTTTTGCTAAGGCGGTTTTGAAGTTTCTTTTTCATCCCCTACTCTTCAAAGCTTTTTCTTGTTGGGATGGCCCCTTATTTGGCTTTTTTTCTCTATTTTATACTCCTATGGAGGTGGAGCATACCCCTTTAGAGGTGGGGTTCTTTCCTATGGCTTCTTGGTGGTGGAGTCTCACCTAGCTTCAACTTTCTTCCCCCCTACTTCCTATTGAGGTGGAAGATCCTATTGAGGTGGAGGCTCAACCTATTGAGTAGGACTGGGACTATTGGATGGAGGTTTCTTGGGGCTGCATGTGGTCTCCTTCTTCTTTTAGTCACAGGATGGCTAGAGGGATATGGCTGGGTGTCAACCCTATGGATTCTTTGGTGGTTTGGACTGTGTTGTGGTCCCTCTTTTGGGATGGTGGGTTTTTTTGGTGCCAGTGAATACCCATTGCTTTGGGTATCAGTCCTATCAATAAAGTTGTGGTTTAGGAAATCTGAGGTTCCTCCAGTTTCTTTCTTTTTTGGATTCTCTTGTGCTGGTGGCTGGAAGGTGCTGGCAGATCGACGCTGAAAGCTTTCAAGGGCCTAATCTTATTGTTGGTTTTGTTGGTTCTAGGATCCATGTTAAAACCCTGGTCTTTTGTTTAAGGAGTTTAAATACTCCTGATAATTCAATGATGTAAGGATTTGACCTATTTTCTAGGCTTCTAGGGTGTTTAGAGCCTCATCTTTTCTAGTTGTTGGAATTCTTTTGTCTATGGACTGCTGGTTCTTCTTAACAGCTTTTCTTATTGGGTTTAGCGGGCTGGTTTCCAGTCATGTTTTAGTCTAGAGGGCTTAATGTCAAATCTTTTAAATTGTATTGTTGTAAGGGGTTTCGGGTCCCCCTAAGACCTATTTTTACCTACAATCAAAAACAACAAGGATGTATATCAACTAAGGCTAGGCTTGACATGGCTGGAAATGCATCAGACCAGTCAAAATTGCTAAGATGGGGAAGAGGATATCCCTTTTCCTGAAAGCCATGAGGCTCCTATCATGGAATGTCAGAGGCTGCAATGCCCCTGACAAAAGGCACTTAATCAAAAGATGTCTTGATCAAGCCCAACTAGATTTAGTATTTTTTAAAGAAACAAAGCTAAGCAGTGATGGTATATTACAGTTCAAAAGAAATTTTGGAAGATGGAATGGATTCTTTAATGAGGCAGATGGTGCTTCTGATGGATTGGGAATCTTATGGAAAGATACCAGTGTGAATGTCAATTTAATTGAGGAGGGTAAATATTGGCAATTAGTAAAGGTCTTATCTTTCCAGATGAATGTGAGCTTTTTTTCTTTTAATATTTATGGGTCATGCAATCAGACAGAGAAACAACAGATATGGAAAAACCTAACAAGGGTTATAAATAAAGTGAATAATGATATATTTGTGTAGGGGGGAGATTTCAATGCAATTCTTTCACCAACAGAGAAATTGGGTGGGAAAGGGTGGATCAGTCAGAGTCAAAAAGAATTTGCATATTTTGTGGGCAGTAATAAACTACAATATGTATGTTTCCAAAATGAAACATATACATGGACGAGCAGAAGGGTGGGATTCACCAATATTGCTGAAAATCTAGATAGATTTCTATTGGGGGAAAACGGGGCTGAAACCAAGTGGTTGAGTCAAGCAGAAATATTACCAATAATAGGATCGGACCACTTCCCAATATGTTTATGGTTATTGGAAGATGCAACTCCAGAATGAGCATCGTTCAGATTTGAAAAAATGTGGTTTAGAAAGGTGAGTTTTATGGAATTAATCAAAGAATGGTGGATAGATGCCCCAAGACAATCTGGTAACTGTGCCTTTATTTTCTTTAAAAAACTCCAATACCTAAAGGAGAGCCTTAAAATTTGGAATAGGGAAGTTTTTAAAGATATTTTCAAAGAAAATTTCAATCTGGAAACTAAATTAGATGTTATAAATGAAACAACAACTCAAGTAGGGATGGACAGTAATCTTTACAATCAAGAAGTGGAATTAAAGAAAAAATACAATGAAGTGCTAAATAGAGAAGAGATATTTTGGAGGCATAAATCATGGGAACTATGGCTAAAAGAAGGTGAGAGAAATACAAAATTCTTTCATAACTCAGTAAAGGGCAGAAGATCCTTAAATAAGATCTTCACAATAAAGGATGGACATGGAAATATGGTTGAAGGGGATAAGATCAACAGAATGGAAATAAAATATTTCTCATCAATCTTTGCTAAGAGATTCGAAAGGGAGGAGGGGGATGACAACCTTTTATAAATATTACCAAATATTGTCAAAAAGGAGAAGAACGGAATGCTTATGAAGCCTGTTAGTGAAGCTAAAGTGAAGAAGTCCCTATTCAGCTTGGGCAGTGATAAAGCCCTGGGACTTGATGGATTTCCCGCTCCGTTCTTTCAAAGAACATGGAGCATTCTTGGGAAAGAATTATTTGGGGTGGTTGAGGAAGCAAGAAGAGGCGGATTCATATTCAAAGATTTTAATAATACCTTTCTAACTTTGGTCCCTAAGAAAGGAAAGAAAGAAATATTTTCTGACTTTTGACCGATTTCTTTATGTAACACAGTCTATAAAGTAATAGCTAAGGTAATGGCCAACCATCTAAAATTAGTGTTTCCCTCACTAATATCAGTAGAAAAAAGTGGATTTGCACCAGGAAGGTCAATATATGAGGGAATCATCATGGTTCATGAGGTAATTCACTCTATCAAATTGGGAAAGAATTAAGGTATGATGATCAAACTAGATATCCAAAAAGCTTATGACAATGTGAATAGGGTTGTCTTAATAAAGGTTTTGCACAAATTTGGGTTTGAATCTGGAAGGTGTGACTAGGTGCTGAGCTATATCTCTACCCCATGCCTCTCAATACTTATAAATGGTAGTCCTCAAGGCTTCTTTGACACCAGCACTGGTATAAGGCAAGGTGATCCTCTATCACCCTTCCTTTTTATCATTCTTGCTAAAGTTCTAGGAAGAGAAATCAAGCAAGCAGGAAGTCGGCTAGATAGGAAGGGAATCAAAATAGCAAAAGGTTTAGATCTAGTTACTCATTTAAAATTTTTATATGATACATACCTTATGGGGGAAGCATCTGCAAGGGAGGCTAGAGTCATAAAGGCCACCTTAGATTCATATAGTGTAGCTACGGGATAACTCATTAATTGGGAAAAATCTGAATTTTTTTTCTTCAACACATCTATCCCAACCCAACAACATGTTCTTAGATTATTGGGAATGAAAGCAGGTGTTCTTCCTAATAAATATCTAGGTATTCCACTCTTTAAAGGGGCCTTCAATGAAAATTTGTGGAAGGAACTGGTAGACAGTTGTGTGAAATGTTTGGACATTTGGAAAGGAAAATGGTTGAATTATGCAGGTCGTATTCTAATGCTACAATCAGTTATATTAGCAATCTTGATTTTCTCAATGAGCTGCTTAAAAATCCCCATTAAGGTTTAAAAATACATTGAACAAAGGATGATAAAATTATTTTGGAATGGAGAACAGGAGGAGGAAAAAATATCATCAGTGGCATGGGATTCAATATGTAAATAA
This sequence comes from Thuja plicata, assembly GCA_018584345.1. Taxonomy (NCBI): domain Eukaryota; kingdom Viridiplantae; phylum Streptophyta; class Pinopsida; order Cupressales; family Cupressaceae; genus Thuja; species Thuja plicata. The sequence continues at coordinate 4,582,498 of MU224078.1, read as the reverse complement.
AAATGAAATGATGGAGTTGGAATCAGACGGTGGAAACTAATTAATAAAGCTTTAGGAGCCAAACTAGTATGGGAAATGTACACCAAACCTTTACAACTGTGGTGAGAATCCTTAAGGAAAAATATTTAGGCAACATGGAAGATAACAGAATACTTACTGTCCAAAATCCCATCAGAGGATCTATAATTTGGGACTTTATTTTAGAATGCAAGCCACTGATTTGTGACCACATCTCATGGCAGATTGGTGATGGAAGGAATGTGGCTTTTTGGGAGGACTCTTCGAATGGAAATAGAGATTTGTCAAACATGAATAATTCTCAGGGATTAGTGGATAAAACAAAAAAATTATGGGGGAATAAAGTTTGAGACTATATGGAACCATTTCAAGGACCATTGGGACCACAATGGAGGTGGAAGAAGATCAATTTGACAGGTATAAATGAAAACATTTGCAAGGATCTAACAGATATCTTAGATATTAGACCAATCCTGTTAGTAGAGTTAAAAGATAATGTAATATGGTGTGCAACTAAAAGTGGTAACTACTCAGCCAAATTGGGGTATAATATCTTACTAAATAAAGAGATAGCAGATGAGTGGCCTTATAGACTATGTTGGGATAAGGATTGTTTGCAGAAAGTGGGGGCATTCGCATGGATTTGTATTCAAGGAAGGGTATTAACAGGAGAAAGGAGGAAAAAGTAAGTTTTTATAGGCCCATCTATGTGCCCATTATGTAATAATTCTAGTGAAGACACCGATCACCTCTTTGTTCATTATGAATTTTCCCAACAATGTTGGGGAATGGTAAAAACAAAATTAAAATTTGTAGGTCCAATGCCTAGATCACTTTTGGACATATTCAAATGATGGTGGGGGGATCAAAGAAAATCTACCTTCTCAAAATTTTGGACAGTAAGCCCCTCAATAATAATATCGAAGCTGTGGAAAGAACGTAATAGGAGAATTTTTAAGGATATATCTAACCCTATAGAAAACAATTTATCCAGAATAAATGCTTCAATACAGGAAGTAATTATCTCTATTGTAAGTCATCTATATGCAAATACAATATTTACATCTTGGGACAGCTATATACACAAATAATGGTCAGGGATAAGAGTTATATATAAGAATGATGGTAGTCATGGTGGAAATATAAAGATAAGTAGAAAGGATTTCAAATGGTTTCCTCCAGATATAGGATGGATAAAAATTAACTTTGATGGATCTTCAAAGGGGAATCTAGGGATATCTGGAGTGGGTGCTATAGCGAGAAACAATGTTGGAGATATGTTAGAATTGGTAGCTCAGAAGATAGGATATGGAATGAATAATATGGCAGAAGAATAGGGTTCTCTACTGGCAATGAAGCTAGGAATACACTAGTAGAATTTGGGCAATAAATGACCAAGTGACTAAAACTTTTAGTCAGGTGACTAAAACTTTTAGTCACGTGACTAAAACTAATCATGTTCTACCCATTTTTTGTAATTCACAAATATAAATGACTAAATAAATGACCAATTTGGTCATCGGGTAAAATCACTACTAAAATGACTAAATAAATGACCAATTTAGTCATCGGGTAAAATGACTAAATAAATGACCAAATTGGTCATCGAGTAAAATGACCAATTTGGTCATCGGGCAAAATGACTAAATATTTTAGTTTAGGTACCTAAAATGAACCTCACATTTCAATTTGGTGCTCTTAGTTAAATAAACTTCATCTATTTTAGGATTCAATGCAAGGCTAATTGATTGGTTTTCTACTTTCAATTCATTTCAAGTTCGCAATCTAGCCTAAGTAGGAGTCTTAATTGATTCAATTTTGTCAAATATCAGTGATTAAGTGAAAAATGACTTTAAAATAAACATGCACACTTGTTTTAGGAGCCTAAAATGAACATCAAACTAGTTT
>MU224078.1:4564026-4575656 GCA_018584345.1 Thuja plicata | reverse complement strand
ATGTGAGTGTTATATCATGTTATTTATTTAATTGAATATTATTGCGATTTATTATTAAATATAGGGTATTTAATTAATTGAAAATTAAATTAAATACCTATGTTTAATTGAAAGTTTATTTAAAGTGTAATTATTGAATATTAATATTTAATTAAATATTTAATTGAAAATTAGAGTAATTATGCTTTTATGCTTAATTAAATAATTAAATATTTAGTTGCATGGATAATTGTGATGTCAATATTTAAGTTATTTAAATTAATATTTTATTAATTACATGTGCAAGATTTGGTTGAAAAAGTATTTTCAACTCAAGAGATCTCAACTTAAATTTACGAGTCAAAGTTGAGTTATGCAAGTAATTAGATATTTTAATTATTAATTATTATTTTCTTTCAATTTTGGAGAGGAGTCCTTTTAGGAGTTAACTGAATGTGTTGGCATTAAGGTTTGCTTGATTAGGGGAAATAGATCCTCATTAGGGGGATTCTTCTCTCATTCTCACATAACAGGTTTTTGGGAGCATTTTTGAAAGCTTTGGTGTGTGCTTGGTTTTGGAGGATAATTTTGAGAATTCTCCTTGCTTGGATTTTGGATTGTGCATTCCTCAATAGTTATTAAGGTAGGGTCTTGTCCATGTCAATTCTGGTTTTCAGATCCCTATCTTCTATGCATCCAAAAAGCTAAGAATTCCCTTGTTTGGTCATTCCTTGCTTGTTTACTTTGGGTTTGATTGATTTCAATTGGTAAATTATGTTTAGATCAATTTCATGTTTTAATTCATGCTTGCATGTCAGATCTGTGCTTGTGGGCATAAAGGGTTTCATTTTATAGTGTTAAAAAAATGTAATGGGTATTAGGGTTTGCTAATTGAAATATTATGTTGAAATGGGGTTTTCTGGAAACCTAGATTCTTAATGTTTGTAGGAAAATAATTATTACCCTAGTACGGAAGTGTTGTCAAAATTTCGTTGGTTAAATCCTTATGGATCTCCTAGAAAATGATAAATTAAAATGGCCTATAGTTCTAACTATAATAAAGAGAAAAAATAAATTCCCTTTTTTTTGTTAATTTCTCATTGAAAAATTAATTGAGGGAAGAATATGCTCTCTGTAAAAAAATAAATACAGAGTTAAAAACAAAAAAAAATTACACCAGTCAATTGAAAATTAGCAAAGTAAAAGACAAAAAATATATATATATATATTTTATCTTAATTTCCGTTTTCGAAAATATTTTTTTAAAAAAAGTAAAAAAAAATGCATTGCTTTTACCAAGCGAATGGCATTTTAAAAAAACTTATTAAAAAAAAATTTAAAAATTTAAAAAATGGGTTTGGGTAGGTGGGGGCCACCACCTCCCCCACCCCCCACGGCAGATGGGCTGGCTGTGGCGCGGCAACCGAGGTGCTGACACGGCAGCCAAGGCGCCGACCAGGCTTCGGCCACCCGCGGCCCTTCCTTTAAGGAAGGAGCCCGCGGGGAATAAGAAATAGGGTGGGGTCCACGGGACCCCCCCAAGTTATTTGATTTTTATTTTTTATTTTTAAAAATGTTTTTTTTTTAATATGTTTTAAAAACTTAGTTTATATTATCTAATTTAATTTGGAATTTGGTTAATTCCATTATTTATTTTAATTAAATTTTAATTTATAATTAATGTTATTTATTAATTAATATATATTGATTAATATTAATTAGTAATTAATATATATAGTATTAATTTCAATTTATATTACTATCATTTATTAATTGATATATATGTAGTATAATTTCTAATTTATATATATGTGCGTAAATATATATATAAATTAATAATTAAATGGATTTATTAGAATTGAGGTTATTAAAGGGGTTATTTTGACGAGATTGACGCTAAAACTTATAGATATTTATTTTAGTAAGAATACATCATATGCAAGTGGTTTAATTGAGGAAAATGAGGAAACTAATGTTAGATCGACATTGAAGGCTTCTAAATTGTATTTTATAATTTTGTAATTATAACTAAGAATTGGTAATTATTTCTTGGATGTATTTATAAATTGTCTTATAAATAGATCTATAGGGAATGTTAATGTCTTATCAATTTTGAATATTGAATTATTTCTCGATAGTAATTTTTGGTGAGTAAATGAATTTGCATGGTTAGGAATCATAAATTTGTTTATTCCTACGTTAACATTATACTTAATTTTAATACAGTCTGAACATGAATTATTGTTCTATGATGTGTTTTGGGTGTATGTTCTATAAATTGAATGATTCTTCTATGTTAGCATGCTTTCGGGTATCTGTTGGGTTAGATGACCCTAGGACTTAAATTTAGTGGTTTTGGGAATATACTTGCCGTATAGTACTATTGTGATGTTAATTTATAATTTATGATGATGTCATGGTCTTGAACTCCTATATCGAACCTGATTTTGTTATGATGTGTTTTATGGTCTTATGAGGATACTGTGGTTATTATTGTGGTTATTTGAGAACCTATGTGCTCCTGAATAAGCAGGATGTGGCTTGTGATTATGTATATCTTCATGTATTGATCTTGAGCCTAGGTAGGTTAACTAAGTGTATAGTGGGGAAGTGGCTTGCAATGGGGGTCCAGGACCCTAAGCGATTACTAGGTAAACCCATTGGCAAGTTACTTAATAAGTGAAAATATGTTACATTAAAGGTGTTTAAAAGAACTAATAAGATGTCTGAGTCTTTACCCATGCCTTGAGTTTTGTCACATGATAGGATGGGAGTTGGGATCCTTGTCTTCACGAAAGGATCACCGAGCCACATAGTGTCACTTGGAGGCCAGGTTCAAGAGGTACTACTAGGGGTACCTTCAAGGTTGGACTTATGTGATGACACTTCCCTATATATAGCTTAGGTTATCCTACGTGTGTCAGTTACTTCTGGTGCTATTTAGTGTTCCTTGTCTTGGATTAGATTGCTTCTAGGATCTTCCTTTGCATTAGAGTTTGAGGTCATGTGTACCTTGTTTTTATTCTTGTTGTATACCCTGTGTGATGGGCCTGTTACTATCTCCTCAGCACGGTGGGAGTGGACCTTTGGTTCCACGTGGTCGGGTGGTAGTGATTCTTATTACCATTGAGATTCTGACAGATTCTTCTTCATGCTTGGATGTTCCTTATTGCAGTTTCATCTTCCTAGTCCTTTGGAGACTTGTTCAGTTACTTGAGATGTATATTTGTACAATATTTTTATATTGGTTATCATCTATGGAGGATGCATTGTATTGTTTGTTATGTATTATTACATACCCTGCGATTTGTGCAGTGGATGTTGATTAGGTAGTGTACCTTATGGTATCAGTTGTATATGTAATCCTTATTATGAGATGTATGGAATTGGTTTCAGATTATGTATCCTTTATGTCAGTTCTTATATTTATATTCGTAGATTAGTTGTTTAAGTAATTCTACGTCAAGGAACCCTCGAGGAATGTTAATCATGTATGAGTTATATTTCATGTATGTCATGTACTTCATTATGTTGCTTCCGCATTGCTATTAATATTGTTTGTAAACATTTAAAAAAAATTATTCCGTGAACTTAGTGTCATGTTTAGGTTAAGTTCTCCTGGGTTCCCTGGCGGGGCATTACACCTTCTGACTTTGCTCGTTGGGAATTCTATAGTTTTCTTCGTCGGGCAACACTATGCTTCTGATCATCGGGTATCACTATGATTGTTCTTCTTTGCTTTGTCCGTTGGTGCGCACTCCATTGGTGTTGGTTGTCACTTAGTGAATACTTGACTTTTATGCATTACTGAAAGCATAACTTTGGTTCCTTTGGTTCTCTGAAGTATTTGGCATTATGTACATGACCGTACAGATGATATCAAGTTCACATGAATGACAATGCAGACCATTAACTAATTTAATGCCCTGCATTATCTTTCAACTTAACATTATCAAACATTCAATCTATTACATGTCATCAATCTCTCCCATTGGCATTGATGGCAACATACTATATTATCACACTATACTATTTCTAATACAATATGAAATATAACAGTTGAGATTCATCTAACTACCAATCTTTTGTTCTGTTAACCGATAAATGTCTGACCATCAGTAAGCTCTGTTTTAGCTTAGATTTGATTCTTGTAGCTCTTTGTCTTCTGATGTGTTATGTTCTCTCCTTGTGTCAATTTCTTTCTCTTGACTATTCTTTTCATTTTGATGTCTTTTCTTTTGTCAGCAACTCTCCCTTTGTATAATCTTTCCATACAATTTCTCCCCCTAAGGATATAATCTCTCCCTTTTGGAGTAGTGTGATAACGGATAATCTTTCTCCTTTTACCGAAGGATGTGATAATATGGATAATCTCTCTCCCTTTGACAGCAATGCCAAACAAATATCTTTACAAATATCTGACATTAATGTCAAACAATCATTTATTTCCATCCATAATATATTCCTTGAATTTCTCTTAACCATCAGCAATACAACAATATGCTCTAGTGCTTGGTGCTGGTATATACATGTCTGTATGTATAGATGTAGCTTTGAAGTTCATCTCTTTGATTGCATCAACATTAATGATATTCTGATAATATGTAGGCTGATGCAGTCTTCTAGTCATTTTACTGACTGGTAGATGAGGGTTTGACCCCTAGTCTTTTTCTCAAGTATTCAAATATATCCTTGGGCAGTGGCTTGGTGAAGATATCAACTAATTGTTCTTTGGATTGCACATACTCAAGTGTCACCTCTTTTTCTTGAACTTGTTCTCTTAAATAATGATACTTGATTGCAATGTGTTTAGTCTTAGCATGCATGACTGGATTCTTGGAAATGTTTATTGCACTGGTGTTATCACAATAGATAATTACTGGTTCTAGGATCTTCATATGCATACCTTCCAATAATTGTTTGATCCATGCAATATTTGAGAAATTTGCAGCAGAAGCAACATACTCTACTTTTGTAGTAGACTGAGAGATGCATCCATGCTTTTTTCTAATTCATGTGACAATTTTGTCACCCATAAAGAATGCTCCTCTAGGTGTTCTCTTTCAGTCATCAATATTTCCAGCCCAATCAGTGTCGGTAAACACCTTAAGTTCAAATTTGCCTTCTCTTCTATACCATAAGCCATATTCCTTAGTATTCTTCAGATATCTTAAAATTCTTTTTACAACAGTCATATGTGATTCCCTGGGGTTAGCAGAAAATCTAGCAATAATTCCTACTACATGTGCAATATCTGGTCTAGTGTGTACAACATACATGAGTTTTCCAATCATTGATCTGTACAAAGTTTGATTTACCTCTGATTTCTTGTCCTCCTTTGTCAACTTACATCCAGTAGCCATCGGTGTTCCAATTGGTTTGGAATCTTCCATCTTGAATATTTTCAGGACCTCTTTAATGTATTTGGACTGTGTAATGAAAATTTCTTCACATTGTTGCAGGATCTATAGGCCAAGAAAGAACTTAATCTCTCCAAACATAGACATATCAAAATCTTTTCTCATCTCATTAGCAAATTATTTTCATAGCATATCATTGCCTCCAAATATGATGCCATCAAAAAATATTTCAGCAATCAAAGTGTTAGCATCAGTATCTTCCTTCAAATAAAGATTATTGTTTTCACTAGTCCTTACAAATCCAAGACTTATAAGATAGGAATGAAGGCATTCATACCAGGCTCTAGGAGCTTGTTTCAATCCATACAAGGATTTATGAAGTCTACATACCATGTTTCTCTTGTCTGGATCTACAAACCATTCTAGTTGCTCAATGTATACCTCTTCTTCAAGTATTCCATTTAGGAATATTGACTTGACGTCCATATGGTATACCTTGAATCCTTTGAATGAAGCATAAGAAAGTAGTATTCTTACACCTTCTAGCCTAGCAACAGGTGCAAAGGTCTCTCCATATTCAATACCTTCCTCTTGTGCATACTAGTCTTTCTTTGTTTCTTGTGACTTATCCATTCTCATTCAGCTTGTTCCTGAATATCCATTTATTACCGATGACATTCTTGGCATCTGGTCTTGGCACAAGTGACCATGTCTTGTTCTTCTCAATCTACTCAATCTCATCATTCATAACACTTATCTATTCTTCATTATCAAGTGTAGCATTGACAGATTTTGGCTCAAACTCACAAATTAAACAACTTGTGTTTAGAGACTTACTTCTTGTTCTTGTACCAGCTTTTTTTATCTCCTATGATCTAGATCTTTGGATGGTTCCTTCTCACATATCTGGCAAGAACTGGTTCAACTCTTTGTCTATCATCTTGATCATTATTTTGTGCTTCATTCTGTTCTTCATCACATTTCACATTATTTTGATCATTATCCTGACCGTCGGTATTTACATCCTGATCGTCGGTTACAACATTTTGTTGCTCTGGAATTAACCATTATTTCTTGAGTAGAGTGTTAGTTTCTTCACAATATACAAACTTGTTGTAGTCCTCTGGTTCTTTTGTGCTTTCCAGCTCATTCTTTTTCTATAAATTCATCTATCTTTACATTTTCACTTTCAATAATTTTGTTAGAGGCCTTAATAAGACATTTATAAGCCTTCCTTTTTGGTGGAATACCCTAGAAAGATAGCTTCATCACTCTTGGCATCAAGCTTTCCATTTCTATCATCCTTTAAGACATAACATTGACTACCAATTATTTTAAAGTAACTTACATTGGGTGTTTTACCATACCATAGCTCATAGGGTGTCTTATTTGTGTCCTTCTTCAATTATACTCTCTTTAATGTGTAGACACTAGTACTGACCACTTCCCTCCAGAAGATTTGGGTGATGCCTTTCTCTATCATCAGTGTTCTAGCACAAACAACTATGGGTATGTTCCTTCTCTCAGTAATCCCATTTTGTTATGGTGTTCTTGGTGAAGAAACCTGTCTTTTTATACCAAGCTCATTGCAGAAATTAGTGAATTCATTTGATATAAACTCTCCTCCTCTATCTGATCTCAAGCATTTCAAATCCTTGCCACTTTTTTTTTTCTACCATAGCCTTATACCATTTAAACATCTTGAATGCTTCAGATTTATCTTTTAGAAACATAACTTTCATCATCTAGAGTAATCATCAACAAAGAGAATAAAATATCTATCTCCATAATAACTCTTTGTCCTCATTGGTCCACATAGGTCAGTATCAACTAATTCTAGAATATCATCAGATGTATGGGTTTTACTTTTGAAACTAGACTTTGTCATTTTACCTTTTTGAAAATTCTTGCACATGATGTTTTCGGGCTTTGACATCGTCGGTAAGCCTCTTACATTTCTCCTTCCACTTATTTTCATCATGTTGTCAAAATTCACATGACACAATCTTTTGTGCCACAACCATATGTCTTTGTTTCTAGTCATTAAGCAAATGGTGTTAGTATCATTCACATAGAATAAGTTACCTTTTGTTTGTTCACCGATACCAATCAATCTTCCTGGTTCATTGAAGATTTTTGCCTTCTTATTCTCAAATGCTACTCTGTGACCTAAATTATTCAGCTGAGAAACACTCAACAGATTATAATTCAATCCTTTCACCCAATAAGCATTTTCACATTTAATCAGGTTATTTAACATTATAGTTCCTTTACCTTCAACTGGATAAGGTGTATCATTACCCATTCTTACTATACCACCATTATAATACTCAAAATTATTAAAATTTTCTTTGTCACCGGTCATGTTGTGAGTGCAGCCACTATCTATAATCCAGATGTCATTCTTGCTAACCTTAGATATGAGTGCAGTTTCTACATACCTTTCATCTTCATTTGAATCATCTTTCATAGCCACAAACACCATCTTGATGTCTTCATCAGGTTCGATGTCAGTATCTTCATCTTTGCAAGGAGCTAGGTAGCTGGATTTCTTGCTTCTATCCTTGTAGTCTCAAGTATCTCTTCTTTTTGATTGTCGGTAACTTCTATAATCCTTGTTATCACCTATATCAGATTTCTTCTCAAAAGATCTGTCATTAACTCTGTCATCTTTTCTTCTGTTAGGACATCTTGCAGCAAAGTGTCCAATCTCTTTACAATTAAAGCATACAAGTGGTAACTTTCCTTTGTATTTTCCTTTGTCTCTCTGCATTCTTCTAGCCATAAGTGCTTCTATTTCATCTAGATCTTCTTCACTTTCACTTTCACTATCTCTTCTAGATGTGTGTCTATGACTTGATTTTCTTATTCTCATAGAAGATTTAAATGCAAACTCTAAGTTTGGTAAGACACTAATATCAAAGTTATTCATCCCAAATGAAATTAGTCTACCAATTAAGCTATCAAGAGTAACTATATTGTTTTCTATTGCTCTCATTTCTTGAAAGGAAGAAACTCTAATAGTATATACAAGCAGTAAGATTCTTAAGATTTTACTTACCACTATCTTCTCTTCAAGTATACCTCCAACTCCTCATATAGCGTTGACTACCTCTTTGATTCTTGTCTTGTACTGTGTGATGTTTTCTCCTTCTTTCATTCTGAAATCATAAAACTTTCCTCTAAGGCTTTCTACCTTGGCTCTTAGAACATTTGTATCACCTCCATGTACAAGCTTTAGTTTGTCCCATATCTTATTTAAAGTGTTTTGCAATCTTTGACATCTTCAAATTCAGCATCAAAGAGTGAGGAAGAAAGCTCCATGACCATGCAGTTGTGCTCATGCTTCTCTCTCAATTGATCTACTGTCAATACTTTTATGGGAAACACATATTTAGTATCTAGGAATTGAGTAACATAATTACTAATACCTGATAAGTGGAGTCTTATCCTGCTTTTCCATGAAGCAAATTTGTCTTTGCTCAACTTGGGCACATCTCGTCTATTCATCTTGTGATCTTGACTTAGGTCTTGAAACCTTCCTTTCTAAGCACACAAGCTCTGATACCAATTGTTAGTAACAACTTAGAGGGGGGTGAATCAGTGGCCTAAAAAATTTATCCTTCAAACTTAACCACCAATCAATAAACCTCATATTATTATGTCCCTACAAGATGCATGCCATGAAATACAAATAATGATTAACTGTCTGTCAGTTTTTTCTATCAATCGTTATTCTTTCTGGATTATCGATAAGCAGTATAACTATTTACTGAAACTCAGTAAATAAGTAGAGTATAACGATCAATCCAGAGTTAGCTATGTAAGATAAATAACAATAAAGAAATGAATCATACACACATAACACATGAATTTTTAACATGGAAACCCTGTTAAAGGAAAAACCATTAGGACCGGTACCCCAAATTTTCACTCTTCAGAAGTGAGCCCTGTTAGGATTCAACCATGTTAAAGGTTACAAACACATTGTTAAGTGCGACCTTGTTAGAGGATTTTCTACATAGAGGTTGTCACTTAGTATCAGGCATCTATTACTACCATATTCCTTGAATCAGCCTCCTTCTTAGACTATCAATAGGTATCGGGCAAGTCCAATGCTACTTTCATGAATCAACCTTTTTGGCACTCCTTGAGATATACCTCAATATATAGAAGACTGTTATGTCCTGCTTGATTAAGAGACTTGATGATTCAATGGTTAAACTGAAACACTGTGACCTATTCATATTGCAACTTTGAATTGCAAATTTTCAGATCTATTTAAGTACATTACCTCTCTAACCAATGTATCAATTCAATCCTTGTGCTCCATACTTTCTTCTCTATGATGTTGTGCTCACTGTTCGTCGGTATCTACATAATTCCTTAGCTCTTCCTTCAGCTTGTTTGATCACCACTGCATGAAGTTGTTCTTCATTAGTTTCTCTTCAGCATCCTCTTTCTATTCACTCCCCTTAATCCCATTTGTAAATGAATTAAGCTTGTTTCTTATATACACATAATATTCATTGTTTCTTGATTCTTGGCATGATAAACAATCCAGCCAATTAGATTTAAAGTATAACTCCTGATTTTTCTCGTAGATATCTTCTTGCTAGTTGTACAAATCATCTTTAAATCAATCACTTGTCTCTGGTCGAATAAAACAAAGTAGACAACCAATTAAGTCTATTTTTAGCTCTTCCAGCTAGATATTTTGTCATTTACTGAACTCTGGGTTTTGTTGGTCACCACTACAGTTAGTCATCGGTGACAACTGACTGATCTTTTGGTGAGACTCCAGTTAGCTTCGTGATCTCCGTCTGTTGGGCATCATTAGAATTTTACTTGTCGGGCAACTCTGTATCTTTGGTTGTCGAGCAACCTTCTAACTTTGCTCGTCGGGCATTTTGTAGTTTTCTTCATCGGGCAACACTATGCTTCTGATCGTCGGGTATCACTATAACTTTTCTTCTTTGCTCTGTCCTTCGGTGTGCACTCCGTTGATGTTGGTTGTCACTTAGTGAATACTTGACTTTTATGCATTGTTGAAAGCATAACTTTGGTTTCTTTGGTTTTCTGAAGTCTTTGGCATTATGTACATGACTGTATAGATGATATCAAGTTGACATCAATGACAATACAATCCATTAACTAATTTAATGTCCTGCATTGTCTTTCAACTTAACATTATCAAACATTCAATCAGTTACATGTGATTACATTTTTAGTAAAATAGCCTCCATGGTGGGGAATTTTAGTAACAGTTATCTCAACCTCTCTGGATAAGGACTAGAAAGCAAACAAGTATAGAAAAATGGAGAAAAAAGCATTGATCATACATTACATATATCTTTATTAGATAAAATTTATGTTGAATTTGGGGAAATGAGCAACAAAATTAGTTTTTAATTATTTTCATAATTCATTGTCAATATGCATGTGATATTAGAAATATGATGCAAGTTTCAACAAAATGCCCCAAGGTTGAAGTTTTATTTTTATTATTATTTCGCTGCAATCTTTTTTATAAGATGGAATATATATGTATGTATGTGAATGCCTCAAAAAAATTTACATAATTCTTACTATATATAATATATCATACATACAATATTATGTTTTATTTTACTAATGACATTTCAATTTTTGATATCTTGATACTTCAACATCATTGATCTATCATATCATGAAACCCTAAACATAACTGAAACCCTGAACACAACCTCGGCCATAACCATGGCATAAACCTAAATCTATATTCTAACTCTAACTCTTACCCTAATCAAAATCCTAAGTCGAACTATAATATTTGAAATGTAGAATGTAAATACTATTTAAAAAAATTTAGAGAAAATTTTCAAACATCTTTTTTAAAATATCAAATAAATGAGAGCTAAGTACTGCAGAAATACATTTATTTACAAAAAAAGGTTTAAAATAGACATTTATTTAATATCAAATAGATATGAGTTAAGTACATTTGTTTATAAAAAATGTTGTCAATTATTTCTAAAGAAAATCTAATTTAAAAAGTCATATTAGCTAGAAATTACTTAAGAAAAATATTTTATTCACATGTTATGTTTGAAGAGGCGTTTTAATTTACTTAAACAAATAGTTTAAAGTTATTTTTTTAACCTATCATTATTAACTCTATTAACTTTAAGGATATCATTTACTTTGTTATTTTATTTTATTGAATTTTCCTAATATATTAACTATTTTTAAATTAAGAATATGATTTACATGGATACCATGTTTTATGATCCTATGATATATATATATATA
>MU224078.1:4532288-4555360 GCA_018584345.1 Thuja plicata | reverse complement strand
GATTGTTAAGTCCTGCTCGGTTAAGAGACTTGATGCTTCAATGGTTAAACTGAAACACTATGACCTGTTCATATTGCAACTTGAATTGTAGATTTTCATATCTATTTAAGTACATTACCTCTCTGACCAATGTATCAATTTGATCCTTGTGCTCCATACTTTTTGCTCTGTGATGTTGTGCTCACTGTTCATCAGTGTCTGCAGAATTCCTTAGCTCTTCCTTCATCTTGTTTGATCAGCACTGCATGAAGTTGTTCTTCATTAGTTTCTCTTCAGCATCCTCAATTTGATTTACTCCCCTTAAACCCATTCGAAAATGAACTAAGCTTGTCTCTTATATAGACATAATATTCATTGTTTCTTGATTCTTGGCATGATAAACAATCCAGCCAATTAGATTTAAATCACAACTCTTGATTTATGTCGTAGATGTCTTCTTGCCAACTGTACAAATTGGATTTAAATCAAAAACTTATCTTTGGTCGAATAAAACAAAGTAGACAACTAGTTAAGTCTATATTTAGCTCTTCTAGCTAGATATTTTGTCATTTTTTGAACTCTATGTTCTGTTGGTCAACACTTTAGTTAGTCATCAGTGACAACTGACTATTCCATCGGTGTGACTTTAGTTGTCATCGGGATCTCCATCCTTGTCTTCTCCCTTGGGCAACACTGAAATTCCATCCGTCAGGTTACTCTGTGTCTTGCTCGTTGGTAATGTTGTTCATTTCCTCCTTGGGTATCACTCTGACTTTGTTCTTTTACTCTGTCCGTCAGGTGCACTCCATCGGTGTCTACAATCACTTAGTGAATACTTGACTTGTATGCATTACTTATTAGCATATCCTTGATTCATAAGTTCTTTGAAGTCGTTGGCATTATGTACATGACCGTACAGATGATATCAAGTTGACATCAATGATAATACAATCCATTAACTGATTTAATGACTTGCATTGTCTTTCAAATTAACATTTATCAAACATTCAATCAGTTACATGTCATCAAGTGGGAGATGGGGGATAGAGATTGGTGAGGAGGTAGAGTAGAGAGAAAGATAGTGAAAGAAGGGGAAATATTGAGGGGAAAGAGATCTTAAAGAAAAGAGAGAGTGTGTGCTAGGGTGATGGGAGAAAGATGGGGTAGAGGGTGAGAGATTGAGAGAGGTGGGGAAGAGGGAAAGAAGGGAAATAGGGAGAGAGTGAGAGAGGGGGAAAGATAGAAGGGGAAAGGGAAAAATGACATCTTGGTCCTCCACTAGTGAAAAATCCTACAAATGGGTAGAGAGGACCATGACAACATATTGTACATGTAGTAGTATAGGTTCTAGGGATTTTGGTTATAGGGTTTAAGACTTAGGATTTAGAGTCATCTCCTTTTTAGTGAGGCTTTGTTTTCATACCATAGTAATTAATATTAATAGACGCTTCCCATGGAAATCTTTAGCTTGCTTAAAAGAGACCTTAAATTGATTAACCACCCAATATCTACAGAGTCTATACAAAATAATCCATTTTGATTTGGGATAATTTTAGTTATTTTAATTTTTTAAATTTTGTACCTTTAGACTTTCATTTGGTAACCAAGCATATTGTAATCGATAATCTTGTTGATATACTTTCACATCAATTATATTTAGACTAAATACATAAAAACACTGAAAGTAAAATAATGATCTACAAATCATTTACACAATGCACAAAGAAGGGTATATAGAACTTAACACTTTTCTATTATGTGCATTTCTTCATTACCCTATGAGAATTAGAATTCAATGTTCTATATTTATAGAGTCAATAATCTAAATGAAATCTACAACTACTTATAAATAAATAAATAACTAGAATAACAAATGTTCATCATCCTTCATTCTCATTCATAGTGAACATTGTAAAAATTGATCATTTTTGGCTATTTTTTCCACCATTAGCCCATCACAGATAACCAATCTGAGACATGTTTATTATGGATTGAACTTTGTCATAGTGGGTTAACACGTCATGTTTTCTAGTGGCTAACACATTGTGTTTTCCTTCCCCCCAATGAAGGTAAATATTAGAGAGACTCTCACTAAAATATTACAAGCGTGACATACATAAGAGAAACATCTATTGTCATCAAAATATTGAAAACATATCTTTATGGGCCATGTTTGCATGATGGGATACATCAGAGAAACATCTATTTTTGCTAGGAGATTGAAAACACATCTTGATGGGCATATTTCCTAGTTGGGATACATAGGAGAAACATCTATTATCATTGGGATATTGAAAATGCTTCTCAATGGTCCATGTTTCCCTAATGGGAAACATCAAAAATACCTATGGCATGTCTTGCCAAAATCTTTGGTAGGCCAACACATCGTGTTTTCCCATTTTTTCCATTTTGCAGTTTGTTTCATCCTGCTCATTAGACATAAGTGTGAAATGGAGAAACCAATCAATCTTTTCCACATAGATCCATTTTGTTCAATTGTCAAGTGATGTAGGCTATTTTTATTATAATATTTTATCAAATTTTAAGCTTTGCATCTTCATCTTAATCAACGACCTTGTTTTCTTTTACATTTTCACAATTATCCCAAATGGTTTACTAGGGGAGATGTGTGAAACCACGATGTCGGTGGGGCTAACATCAGTAAAACATATATTATGTCTTGTTGATATTTTAGGTGGGATAACATTTCTTGATTTCCACTTCGACATTTTATTGCAGGTCATCAGCCCTCAAAAATTGATGGGAAAAATGCTCACAATTTGAAGGGCCACTGCTATAAAAAAAAAAACCATGATGGAAAGAAAAATACAATATCTTTTCCCATGGGGTATATCATGCCCATTTTGTATGTGCTCTATGTATGATCACAATACAATTTTCAATTGGCATGCATTTTTTTCTATGTAACATGTTATTTTTTGCATCAGGGTAGATGACTCCCTCTTTAGTGTTAATGTTTGTAGCTTCCGTCAAATTATTCTAACCTAAGTATTTTATATATCTCCTTCTTTAGATAAAATGAGAATTATATGTTATATACATTATCATTATACATTTGATGATCTTATTAAGATTCATTATATAGTTATCATAACTTGATAACAATGATAGTTATAATTGATAACTATCATAGTTATCATTATTGATAACTAATATGAGTAAAAGTAATATCAATGATATAGTTTTTGATTGATGGTAAAAATAGGTTTTATGGGGACCCGAAACCCCTTACAACCATTACCAGAAATAAATAGGTGATAAAACCACTAAATTGAAACAAGATTGGATCCCAGCTCGTGAACCCCAGGACCAACACAAAAAAATAGAGACAAAAACTAGAAACCAGCTAAACCACCTAGCAACTGAAAACCAAAAAATGATCTAGAAAAAAAGAAGTGGAACAGAAGGACCTAGGAAAACTCCAGAAGAGTTCCTTCTTAGCCTCAGACACCTTCTTAATGGCAGCATTGAAGTCTGAGAGTTCCAAGATCCTATCTTGGATTTTCTTCTTTTTGGCAGAACGTGTGTGCTTGCCTGGACCTGCATCCTCTTTTTCATCCTCAATATTCACAATTGGAGAACCAGTATCCAACTCTGATTTGATGGAGTTAAAGAACTCCATAGCATAACCCATAAAAATGTTGTTATCCTTCGTATGCTTCTCCAGAGTGTTCTCGAGGATGTCAAATATGTCCCGCAAATTCTTCAAATTATTCTCATCCTATTTTTCCTTATTTCCATCAATCCCAGCCGACCCAGAATCCAGTTTTCCTTGGATAAGATCCACTCTAACAGAGAGGGAACGGAAGTCAAGATGGAGGCTTTTTATTTCCCTAAAGACCCATTTCATAAGGCAAAATGAGTACATCAAAATTGCCTTTGCAGTTTGGAGAACTCCAAAAGGGGGTTCAATTTTTTCATCCATGTCATCTTGAAGGAGTTGCAAATTTTGTTCCTACATGTCAACCGTTCTAGAAAAAGGAATATTCCTAGAACTAGAAGGGATATTACCCTTCTCAGCAGTGTTCAGAACAGGGGTATCATCCTCCTTCCTCACCGACTACACCTCCATGAACACCTCAAGCTTCGTATAAATGGGAACATCATGATCTTCTAAGCTCACATAGTTGACCAATATAGGAACTTTCGGACCACCCACATCCCCCTCAATGTCTTCAGATTTAATCCCTTTCTCCTTGGCGATATGGGAAAATACAAAATTTTCCTCTTCATCACCAGAAACACTCACTGAAACTGATAGGGACTCCTTAATCTCATCTTCAGACTGGGTGTGGGGGATATAATCAGTTTCCTTATAACCATTTGCACTCTCGCCATTAGAGTTTGTATCCATACCTTTATTTTTTTCAAATTTTAATTTTTTAACAGTCGACTCTTCCATGTCCTCCCCCACCCGAATCCTTTTACCCGAGGCCTTAGCAGAGCCAGAGTCTCTAGGCGAGAGAATAAGAGGGAAACTAACCACAATTTTCTTAACATGCTCAACAATAAGAAGAATGAGGCCCTCATGCAGAATGGGCTTGCTCTCTTTTTTCATGTGGTCAATAATACTATGACGAAGAGAATGCAAAAGGTAGAAAGGAAATGAAACCCTAACCTTATGTCTCAAATGAAATAACAACATGAAATGGTAAGAGTGAGCCCTTTTATACCTCCCATCCAGGGAGATATACTCCATAACAAAAGTAAGCACCTTTGCCCAGAACTCCTTGATAGAGTCGACATCATACCATCTCCCAGAATCTTTCACCAGAATCTTAGCCTCCACCTTGTCCTTTGGGAAGTGTTGAATAGCCTTCTAGGATATCTTCTTATCTCTGTAAAACTTCAATCCCTTTGTACTCAAACCAGTCACCTCAACAACAAGGTCTTCGGTAATTTTAACAGCCATTCCTCCGATAACCATATTACCATCCTTCCAACTCTCTACAAAAGCTTTTGTGACAACATCTTTAAAACTATGAAGGCGCTCCATGTAGGTAGTGAGGCCACCCTTATTGAGGTTATCCCAGACATCAGTATAATTCTTCCATTTTTTATAGTTCTTCAGCTCCTTACATTTAAGCCCACCGCCCATGATACCCTCCAAGAACAGACTCTCAATAGCAATGGCGAAAACAAGACAGAGATAGAGCACAATAGCCAAATTCAAATTGTTAAAAGTGCAAGTATACGCATGTCTGCACTTAGAAACCTCAATAAAGACAAGCCTTTATGTAACCCTATTTACTGCATTTAATGACATGCATATTTCCATAAGATCTTTTTGAGATTTTCCAAATCTTCTCTATTTTTGTGAGTCAGATCATACACCAACTTGGCCTTCACCTCAAAGGTCTAATCAATACCACCATGATAGGTCATGATGTCCTCGGCCTTAACAACAATGTTTGCCAGCGCATCCACAGTACAATTCAGCTCCTTGAAGTTATGCAATATAACGACATTCTTGAAAGAATTAATGATTATGCAAACCTCATCAATAATAGCCTTGATAGACCATGATGGCTTAGTAATTCCTTTTATGTAGTTTAATATATTCATTGAATTGCCTTCAATCTACACATTCGAGGGAATTTCCTCATTAATAATTTTTAATGTTTGAAGGAGAGCCATTGCCTCTGCCACATGGTTGGTCTGGACACCCATGGGGAACACCACGGCAACAAGATAGTTGGCCATGTCATCCTGAATTATACCTCCACAACCAGCAAGGCCCAGATTCTCCTTCGTCGCATCATCAAAATTGGCTTTAATCTAGCCAGTAGGGGAGAAAGTCATATGGCATTCTCCCACTGGGAGGAGGATTTGGCTTTGGTACCAGTAGTAACTCCAGCATTAAAATCCAGCTTAACTCCATTCAAGACATTACAATTCTCCTTGATGTTTCTCTTAATCTTTTCAGATATCACCATCAGAGGCAGGGCAGTATCTCTAAACACACTGTCATTGCGTTCACGCCATAGTTTCCAAATAACATGAGGGGCAATGATGTTCCACAACAACCTATCCATGGGAACCGCAACATTTCTCCACTGGATGAAAAAATACTTCATATTATTCAGGAAAACCCAGCAAATCTTCCAGCATTGCAAGGTGAGGCACCAAACTTCTCTGGAGTATCAATAGTCAATAGCCATATGGAAGACCGATTCCTCAGCATTCTTACAGAGAAAACATTTGTTAGGAAGAATCATGCCTCTCTTCTGGAGATTATCAATAGTAAGAATCTTATTCTACAAAACCAGCCAATAAAATATGTTAATTTTAGGAGTTAGCCATTTATCCCAGACCTGGGCCCAGAAGGGAAGAGGATCTGGAGGCTTTAACAAAATCTCAGTGGCCGAAGAAACAGAAAAGACTCCCGAAGGGAGAATTCCCCAAATCAGATTATCCTCCTTGGTAGAATCCACTTTCCAGACATTTAGATCCAGCGTGAAGGGCTTAAGCAAAAAATCTACTTCAGAAAGATCAACCCAAGATTGGTTCTCCCAGTAATCTTTAGCCCACGGGCCAAATCTCTGAATACATATATCAATAAAAGGTTGGAGAGAAGAATTGAATTCAGAGGAAAATCTTTAAGCCAACAATCATCCCAGAACTTAATTCTCCTATCAGTACCCAAAAGCCACTTAGCACCCTTGAAGGTCGTCTCCTTAGCTTGCTGGATACAATTCCAAATAAAAGAGCCCTGCGCCTTCACATTAGACATCATAAAATATGATATATGAGAGGAGTAGAGATATTTTTTGTGAATAATTTCATTCCATTCTTTTTTCTCACCATAGATTCACCAAATCTGCTTAGCCAGGAGAGCCTGGTTTGTAACCCTTAAAGGGCGAATCCCCAACCCTCCCCACTTCTTTGGGGTACAAACCTTATCCCAAGAAACTAAAGCCAATCTCTTTCTTTCTTCCACACCTGTCCAAAGAAAATTTCTTTGAATCGACTCTATAATAACTGCAACTTTTCCAGGGATTTTAAACAGACTCAGGGCATAGATGGGGAGACTCTCTAGAGAAGCTTTTAGAAGTTGAAGTTTACCAGCTTGAAATAGAAGAGCTCCCTTCCAACCCCCTAATTTCCTATTGAATCTTCCCACAATACCTGCCCAAAAGGAGTAAGGAGGTTTCAAGCCCAAAGGAATACCAAGGTAGGTTGCAAGCAAAGCACCAATATCATACCCAATAATCCTAGAAATTCTATTGTGTCTATCCTCCGACGTATTAATGAAATATAGAGAACTCTTATTCCAGTTAACAATTTGACATGTGGCTTGAGAATAAATAGAAAGAGCTTGTTTGATCATTCTAGCCTCCTGCATTGTGGAAGACCCCATAATAACCGTGTCATCCACAAATTACTCATGGGAGAAAGGCCTAAAGGTAGAGGAAGGAATGAGTCCCTTTAAAGAGCCACCAGTAGCCAATTTCTAAAAAATAACGACCAAGACCCTCCGCCAGAATAGTGAAGAGAATGGGGGACAAGGGATCACCTTCACAGAGCCTCCTGGAAGTTTTGAAGAAACGGGAAGAGGAGTCATTCACAATAACCACAGCCATAAAAGTGTCGATAAGCTGGGAAACAAGCTGTAGTAATTTATCACAGAAACCAAAGGATTGGAGAATCTTGATAAAAAAATCCCAGTCCAGCTGGTCATAAGCCTTCAAGAGATCGAGCTTCAACGAGAAACCATGGTTGGAAGAAGAGTGGGTAGAATGAATAACCTCATGCACCTTCATGATGGAATAACGAATTTTCCTACCTAGAACAAAACCACTCTGCTAGGGGGAAATAATATGGGGAAGGATAGCCAGCAATCTAAGAGTGAGAACCTTGGAAAAAAATTTATACATCGAGTTACATAAGTTGATCGGCCTAAAGAAGTCAACTGAATAAGCACCAGGAGTTTTTAGGATCAATGCTATGAAATTAGCATTAATTTCTATAAGCATGGTTCTAGACCCAAAGAATTCTTTAACAGCATTATAGATATCCCAGCCCACATTGTGCCAAAATTTTTGAAAGAAAAACACAGGAAACCCATCTGGGCCTGGGGACTTATCCCCCTCAAAAGAGAAAGAAGCTAACTTGATTTCCTCTGAGGAAGGGATGGAAGTCAAAAAATTATTAGTAACATCATCCACTAAGGAAGGGATAGAATCAAGAAGCAAGGCTTGATTTACCATGGAAAGTGAGTGATCTTTGGAAAGAAGGGAGGAGAAAAAGTCAACCATAGCCAAAGAAATATATTTATCATTACTAACCACTCCTAAAACTAACCCGAGTCTAGAAATTTTGTTGGAAGCTCTATGTTTGGAGGAAGACATGTGGAAGAACCTGGTGTTCTGATCTCCAGCCTTCAGCCAAAGTGACCTAGACCTTTGTCTCCAGTACACTTCCTCTTTAGAAATGATGTTATGAGTTTTGACCAAAAGAGAAGTCTCCCTATCCTTTAGGTCTTGAGACATACATGTCTACTGGATAGTGTCCTGAATGACATCAAGTTCCTTTTGCGGACCTAGCTTGACTTTGAAGATGTCACCGAACACTTCCTTACTCCAAGTTTTAATATTTAGTTTTATGTGCTGGAGTTTCTTAGACACCCGAAACATAGCAGACCCCGGAATGTTAACACTCCATCATTCTTTAATTCTCTGCTCTAACTCTAGATGATCAATCCGCATTTTTTCAAATCTGAAGGGGAAATTGCCCTTTACCTTCATCAGATCAACACCAAAGGAGAGGGGGAAATGATCAGACCCAACCTTCGTGAAAGAGGAAAGCGAGCAGAAAAAGTTATTACACCAATTTCCAGAGATCAAGGCACGATCCAAATGAACCTGAATAAGGTCTGCTCCCACTCTTCTATTAGACCAAGTGTAATTAACACCCTGAAGATCAATATCAACAAGAGCCTGTCTATTAACAAAAATCAATGAGCTCACCTCTACCCTCCAGTTGACTCAAGCTATCAACCCCTCCAAACTTCTCATTATCTTTCAGATGACAGTTAAAATCTCCCATAACCAGCCAAGGAGAATCACTGAAAGAAAGCCTTTGATTCTCAACAATATCAATGATATAGTTGATATTTTTATCAACTTTAATTGTTAATAAAGTTGATAACAATATTAACTTGTCATTAAATTATCAAAATTTAATTATGGTATCCACCAAATCATAAGTATTTTTAGCAACTTTATTATAAGTTGATAACTATATCAACTTAATGAAAATCATTTAGTTGATAATAGTATCGGTTATGGTATCGATCAAAACTTGATATTTCTTTATGTCGATTATGGTATCGACTATGAATCTGAATTATGATATTGATTATTCATTATTGATAATGATATCACAGAGATTATCATTATAGATAATGATAATCATACTTAATCTATCATCAAATATTCATATCGACTTCATTATCATTATCAACAAAGATGATATTATCATATGTCTTAATAGAAATGAAGGTCGATATAGATTGTCTTGTATAATGATCAAAGTTAACATGAAAGTTGACATTAACAACTCGATTATGGAGATCGACTTTAATAAACATATCAAGTTGATAAGGTGGTAAACTTTGGTAACTAGAATGTCTCATGAAGAGACGTCACTCTTCATGAGACACTTAGTCTCACGAAGAAGTATGGCCCTTCATGAGACCTTGACAGATACATATATGATATCAAATTCATTTGTGAAAAGGCAATTCATAGCAATACAATTCAGCCTTAGTTTTATATATATATTCATCTATACACATTAGTTAATAAGAAAATTATTTATATTATATTGATATTGATATATATCAAATAAGTGATTTGATATAATATCAATTTGGACATCGATATATATAAAGATAATATTCTAAGGAGAAATTATCAAGATATACTTATATCTATCTAAGATTAGATAACATTCTATTGTGAATTTATGTAATATATATACATAAAATTTTAAAGAATTACATACCCTAAATCTGATCTAACAACAACATGGTATCAGAGCTAGTCTAAGGAATATCCGGTTATATTTCAAATCAAGAAGACATTCAAACTCACATTTGTATTAATTCTATATGAAGACTAAAAATGACAAACGAAGCCAGATTTGAAGATCGTCTTGAAGGAGTCTCAAATTTTATTTCATGGAAGTTTAGAATTATGCTCACTCTTAGAGAACATGAATTGGACACATTTGTAGAAAATTTGAAAGATGTGTCTAAAGATGAAGGAGATAAACGCCAATGGATAAAGAATAACAATAAAGCCATGAAACTATTGGTAGATGTTGTTAAAGACCATATACTGCCCATTATCTCCAAATTGGACAATACATACAAAATGCTCTCAACATTAGAAAATATGTATGAGATTAATAACGCTAGCAGGACATTATCGCTTATTTAGCAAATGAAAATAAGCTGTGGGAAAAAAAGGGGTTAGAAAAAAGCAGCAACTGCTTATTAAAAAAAGTGACACATGTCTTTATTAATTTTTTCTATCTCCTTTTTATTTGCCTACAATTTTGCTTTCAGATTTATTTAAACAAAAATAGCTAAAAATTTGATTTAAAAATAATATTTAAGAGACTGTTTTAAATTAAACAGCAAACATTACCATCCATGGGGCCACAAAAAATTGAGCAGCTACTCCTAACAAACACAACATGAAAACTTGCCCTAACATAGTATGGAAGAATAAGATAATGATTTGCATATTAAAAAAAACTATATCAAAAAAGTAAATTGCATTACAAATAAGCTTAGTCATCAATGAATCGTCAAAGCATAACCTCCTCCATAAATGGTCATTGACAATGTTACCATTTTATCACCTCTAGGCATTTATTAACGGGCAACTATAGTCAACGCTCCCCACTTTTAAGTCATTAGGCATTAACAACTTTCCTCATTGAGAAAGCGTATTCACCAAGTCCACGTTCATATTTAAGACCGTTGAGAAAAACAAGGGACTCATTTTACAGGCAGCAAATTTCCGAGGAAAATACGCGTAGAAACATGAAATCAGAGGTGCCATGTAAAAAGCTGAAACATGCCCACAGCCCGTTTATTTTAAGGGCGGCTGACAGCACAGAAGTGACACGTGGACAGACAAATTCCGGGTAACCGGCTGCCAGGTCAACGAGACCGGCTGCTTCTCCGAATTATGCCCCCAAATAAAACCAAAACAGAATCACTCACTCGGGAAATCCACCCGGTCGGCGGTTCGACTCCTGCCGCTCACCGCCTGCCGCCCTTTGTAATTTTCCTGTGATCTACAGGCGTTATCAAAATTCTTTGATCCACCCCGATCCTCTTGACATGTGCATTATTTGTCCCGTTTCCTGACACTGCAGAGAAATTCGCCCTGTTAATGCACTGTATTTAATGTACACCATATGCGTTTGTTTTGATGGATAATTCATACGCTTAAAATCCTCAACTTGATTGAAGTTTTGTTTCAGACGGTGCACATAAATTATTGGAAATGGCGATGGTGTTTGTGATGATTGTGTTGATTTGTTGCAGCTGCGGTGGATTATTAGTAGACTTTGGGTCCATTACTTAATTGCCCAATTTATAGCTTCTGTTTTTTTCCTCTTTAAAGGGCTCTGAATTTATAATTTGTTGTAAGCCCTTTGGATTATCGCTGTTCAGAACATGCATTGTACTCTTCTGAAGCAGATAAGAGTTAAGTATGCTGTATTTTGAGCTCGCTAGGATTTCTGCTCCAGCGGCCGCGTCCATTGCTGTTCGCTTCACACTTTTGCTTCTGTTCCTTGCTCCTTTCGTACACTCTGCGCGTTTACTTGTTCACCCAATAGGTATTCTTCAATTCTTTTTTTGTTACAAAACTGGAATTGGGTCTTAAATTTTCTTGATTACTTTGAATTGTCTGAAATACCCATGTTATCTCAATTGGTAATTAAGAAAAGCCGGAACCAATCTAGATTTGGAAAAAGAAAAACTATTGCTGTCGCCCTGCACTACTAGTTGGAAACAATGAAACCTGATTGTTTAGCTTTCTTTTAAACAGAAGGATTATATATATTCTTTTTTTGTTCTGTTTCCTGCCACATTGTTGTTGATGTCCTGTTTTCTGTCCTCTGTTTTGTTGGCAGTTACAGTTTATATCATTTTACTGAATTATGTTTTCATTGCACAATAAAGTAATAATGGTAAAGATAGTTGTAAACTATTCAAATGCTATTTGGATTTAATGCAACATTGGGACTCATGATGGCGATCTGAATCAACTAAATAATTGAAATGTTAGGCTATCTTTTAGATTGGGGTATATAACTCAATATGTGGGATTCATCTATACAAAGAAAACAAACAGCAAGCAAAAATTAGTTACTATGGGTCTTAGATTCTATCGGAGGAGAACTTCCATGATGAAGAAATGTCTAGTTTAGTGTTTGAAATTGGCAACCTATACCATCTACATAATTCAAATGTATAGGTTATCTTTTAAGTTAATTAATGTATATTTGAGATCCAATTGTGAAATTGGATGAAACAAAAGACCTGAATGAAGAAGTTAATATATAAACAAAACAGCAATTAAGTTAATGAGAATTTCTGATTTTATTGTCAAAGATTATTATAGAAATGTATAAGATTATATTATTATTAGTGCATAAGATCTAATTGAAGTTCAAAATTTTTCTGTATGTACCATATGAGCTTTAAGTTGTTTCTAAAAGGTTAGAATTTGTATTTCCTAAACAAAATATGTTGTCTTCATAGCTAGTTCATGTTGGACTATACAAATACACTCCTTAGGAATGATTCTAGTATAATTAAGACTGGTCAATATTATTCAGATAGTCTATGTCAACAAAATAATTTAAACAAAGTAAAGATTACAATATGTATCTTTAATTATGGGTCTAACATAAAAAGGCTATTCAATCTTATATAAAATTCTAACTTTTTTAATTTATAATTTTAAATTTGATTTTCAGTATAGAAAAGGGTGGTCAATATTGCATAAAAAATTCATTTAACAAATTTCTTATATTTTATGTGCATAATTGAGACTCCTTAACTACTATTTAAATATGGAAAAAAGTTAACTAACATTTGTCTATGTGAACATTTGGCGCTCTTTAACTACTATTTCAACATAGAAAAAGTTGGCTAACCTTTGTCTATCTAACTAACAAAATAAAGTTTATCAGATCAATTAATCAATTAATACAAAATATTTTAATCATCAACTCTTCCAATTTCTTAATTTCTTAAATCGAAAACAATTTTTTTCTATAACCACAAAGATATTATTACTCTATTATATATTATATATTGAATAACGAATTGAAATATGAATCTGCAATATATAGTTTTTCTTATTTTCACTCATTTGCTCTTGATACTCTATTATTTCTCTTTTCATTGTCAACATTAGTATTTAAATGAAAAAAAATTCTTGGTTTTCTTGAACATGGTATTGTGGGATAGTGGTTTCTCTCTGGCACGTAGCATCGAAGATAATCAACCATTCACGATTTTGTCTGCATTACTGCTTTATCCCTTTTACCTTTTATTGTAGACTGAATCCACTTGTCTAATCTGCACTGCAATCAAAACAGATTCGCTCTGTGTAACTTTTCTATTGAACTTGCTTTGACGACTGGCATTTATAGTTTTATTTTTAGTAAATTATAGAGAAGTTGTTGAGCATTACTCTTAATCAACACAGTAATTGTTTCAAAAATGCATGGTTATAAAAAATTAGATTCCATACTCAAACTATCTTATAATTACCCAGTGAAATTAGGGTATAGCAATAGAACCCAACTGAAGAAACAGAATTCCAAGATTATACAGATTAATATGTGCAGCTGATCATTTTTAAAATTGGGAAAATAAAGGGTATTGCAGCAATGATTGAAAGTGGATTCTAGGATTGATCAAAATGTTCCCTTTCTCAAATTTTATTGTCTCTGTTGAATTCATTTATGAAACATGGCAGATTATTGGAAGTTGGAACTGAAATTACTCTGTAAACTTGCCTGCAGATAGCTTGAAAACAGGATGTCAACCCCAAAAGTTACTACTTGCAATGCCTCAGGTATCATCTTCATCTATGAGACCCTGTAATTTGACATTAATTTAACTTTTGTCTTTTGTCTAATGTGATTTTTTATAACTTTCAGGTAACAGTGGAGAAGAAGAAATTGAGCCAGAGGCCAGCAATGACAATGTCAATGCATCTGTGCAATTTGGCAGGAAGTAAGGGTTGCAGAATTGGAAGCATGCAGCTATTGCATGAGGTTCCCTCAGGTCCCAATCCCATTACCCAGGAATATCCCAATAGTTTTCATATAATCAAGTCCAGACCACCCTCACCCACAATGGATCTCCCCTAACTATATCAAATCCTCTAACATGTACATAATTTATATCATACTCCCAACCTATTATCTTATACAGTTTATTTTAAGAGTTCCAAGTGACCTCCTCAGAGTCCAGTCCCCAATCAACTAATAGATGCATGCTTCAATTATGTCCATAAATCTTGCATGGCTGCACAACCTTAATGTTTGTCTATCATTTGCAAAATTGCAAGAGCACAAGCTGGTTCTTAGCAGCTGTAAAAAATATGATTTATCAATGTATAGTTATTGTGGTCATTTTCAGATCATGGTTATGGTGAAGGCCATTTTTTTAGATCTTTTTTCGAGACATGGAGATTGTATTCAATTTCTTGTGTGGCTCATGGTTTATGGATAAGATTGTTTTTCTTTAAGAACTGGAGTTTGAACTTTGACGTTAAATTGAATGCATTAACAGACTTCTTGTTGTGGTTAGGTTTTTTGAGATTGTCATGGAATATTGAGATGTTGCGGTCTTTGAAGGATATAACTTTCCTTGTTGGTCAGCTCTTTGTCTTTGATCTAATGAATTATTATTAGGAAACATTTTTTTTACTAGATTTTGTCTATATAAATGTGGGTAAGGTACTCCTTTTTTTAATTATCTTATCCTTCAAATTAGATGAATGTGTATCGTCAACAAGAGGTCCCAATATATCGAGAAGAAAGTATATTTCAATGTCTCTTGTCATTTTAAGTTGGAATCAAAGTCATTGATTGATATTTTTGTTAAGAGTTACCCTCCTTTAATTAGTGCCCCTAAGTTAGCATACCAAGACATTGTTGACCAAGTTTATAAGAAAGCTCTAATCGACAAGAATTGAGTCAAAGAATTTTAGGTTGAAAAAGCCTTCAACACTCTTGCAAGCTCTAAATCTACCCAACTTTCCTTCTTCTAAGTGGGATGCAAGGAAAATGAAAAAATATGTGTGTCATATTAGTCACCTTATGGATTCTTCAAAATAAGGATCAACCCCCAAAAATGGAAGATTTGTTAGGAAGAAAAGTTGCCCCAATATTATATAGGTCAAAACAGTGGTAGATCTTAAAGCTCTCTAAAGCAATTTAGCTTCGAGTCACCTAGAGTTTGTTGTTCTTTGGTCTTTTTGTTGTTCGTAATTGTTCCTTGTTCCCTTTTTTGAGTTATTGAATGTGTTGCATGCTTGTAGCCCCTAGGCTGTGTAGCCATTGGAGCTAGTTTCTTCACTATTTATTAGGCATCATTGATAGATCTTTCTTTATCATTGTATAAGGTTTGTGACCTTCTCAAAACCATCTCATTTTAACATTAATAAAAATTGGTGAATCATGTGGATGAAAAACTTGCCTTGAACATAAATTAAAAATGGATTAATCAATTTAGTGAACTTCCCTACATATACTAAATACCACAATGTTAAATAGTAAAGAAGTCACTCCTTATATTTATTGAGGAAAATATTCACACCCTCTATTTGTTTTGTTACATCATTTGTAACACGAGGTAGCAATTTTCTTATAAGACATTTTATAAGATGATATCCAATTTTATTAAAATATTATTTAACATTTATACAAAATTAACTAAACTAATCGGTGTGTACAAAGATATATATATATATATCTGTACACACACACACATATCATTATATTCTTTAACGATTAGTTTAGTTAATTTTGTATTTGTTAAATAATTTTTTAATAAAATTAGATATCATCTTATAAAATCTCTTATAAGAAACTCGGTACGTTATGTTAAAAATGGTGTAACAAAACAGAGAGAGAGAGAGAGAGAGAGAGAGAGAGATGTGTACATGTACTTATACATAGATGTATATGTATATGTACATGAGAGGGGGGATTTTCGCAAGGGACTTAGTTCTTTCTTACAAGCATGAATGATTACACAAAGAAGTTCAACCAAATAACAAAGAGAAAAATGGTAGTAGAAAATCAAAAACATGTTCAAAAGAGTTGAGCACAACTAACAAAGGGAATACAATCTATAAACCAATAAGAATTTAAAACATTAAAAATGAAAAGAAAAACTTTGTATGATTGTATTTGATAACCATGTTTTAAAGGGAATTGACATGACTCATAAGCTCTTTTAATAAAATATTCACCAAATCAAATGCAACTAAGGTGTGAGATCTAATATTTGTACGTTATACTTTTGAGAAGGATGGAAATTGGTTAGTAGATCAACTTTAACAATATATAACAAAACATGGCTATGGATTGTGGAAATATTTTAGCTTGGTATACAATAAATATAGTTGTATATACTTGGCTACGTTATTTGGAAAAATAGAGACAACAATGTTTCATGGAAAAAAAATGAGTCAAATTGCCTTCAAAGGAGTGACAATTGATTTGCACATGAAGAAGTTGCTCAAGTCAAAATCTATTGTAGTTCTACATGTGGTGAGAATGGTATTAGACAACACTTTCTTGTTGACAATTGACTAACACTAAGTTAATACAAGCATAGCTTCATTGTTTATAGTTATAAGTTCGATTTAGGAGAGTGGAAAGATTACATTTGACAGGTTGTAAAAACATTGATAAAACCTAAGGTGGCAAGGAGGTTTGAAGAAAACAGTGAATGCAGCACTATTCGGTCTTAGGTTTCTTCTAAGACAAAGCACTTGACCCTCCACCATCCTATATTACTCAAGGCCATGGGTGTTGTTCATTATCAAGGTGTTTGGAGAAGAAGAGGAGGAACATAAGCGTAACACAAAATAGGGAAAGAATTTTTTTTAACAGTAGTAAAGGGTGTTGGGTGTGAGAACTTCTAATGTTGATTCATCATTTGCTATGGATAGAATGACTTGGATTTCAGCCAATAGTAGAAAATAGTGTTAATTGAAAAGGTGCATCTATAATAATGCTAAGACAAAATATGTTGTATTCAAAAGAATCAATAAAAGATAGTATAACTAGTAGAACAATAGAAACTCTGAAAGAACAACCCGTTTGAATAGTCTTCAAAAGAATCAATAAAAGATAGTATAACTAGTAGAACAATAGAAACTCTAGAAGAACAACCCGTTTGAACTTTTTTTTCAGTTAATTCTAAAAATATAGCTTCCTTATATCTAATTTAATTATAAAAAGAAATTATATTTACTTAAACTCATATATTTAAAATCATTAACACGATAATGTTTTCTTACCAATGATTGGGTATGATTTATATATGATTCTTTTCTGTTAAATAGTTTTAAAATATAGCTTATTTACGAAAAGGTGATAGATTCATTTCAATTTTGCTTCGTTTGTCCCATGTTTCTTATGTTGTAACTGTAGTCACGACATAGATTAGAGCTGAATCCATTGGGCTCATCAAAATTGCTTATGTTTGCCATCAGTTTATTTCATTTGAACTCTGACAATGCAGTGGTTTCCTAAAATGTCTTTGGGTAGTTATGTAGATAATGACTCCTAAAACTGGTGAAGATGAAGATGTTAAATTTTCAACCCTGGTTTTAATACCAACGGATGGTGTATAAATTCATAAAAAAATACACCATCATTTGTATTAATTAAAACAGAACACGGTGATAAAATACCCACAACTCAAAAACATAAGATGTGGAGAAGAGAAAGGCCAAAATAACATTGAGTTCTCAAAATTTTGAATAAATTTACGTTAATTTGGAGTAAATTTATGTTAAGACGATAATTCTCTGCACTTGCCAAAATTGCAGCTTAATGACTGCAGAGCCAAATTATTGTTTGAAGAGCACAAGAGTTAGACTTGATATCTTGGGCTCGCCAGCAAATGAGTCGCATTTCATGCTTTACCCATGGCAGTTGATAGGTAGAAATTCCAAAAAATTGAGCAAGTAGACATAAATGCTACTCTTGTGTGTAGAGGTACAACCCTGCAAATTGTAAAATTAAACATTAGTCTATTTCCCATTTCAGGGCTTGTCAATTTATTACACATTAGTCTATTTCCATTTACAGGGCTTGTCAATTTATAATTTGAATGCACTATGAATCAAATTTCAATCAATTATGACCACCATTCGTATTCATCAGCATGCTCCATAATCTGTAAAAGTAATTCAAAGCTAGTATAGGAAAACAGGGGAAGAGGGCTAGATGTCTCAGAAATTACCAAAAATTTAAAACTGTAATTGGGACCCAAAATTTCCAACCTGTAGTGTAAACCAAGCAGAGAAACAGTAATTAGCCAATTCAGTAACATATAGTGAAAACAAATGAGCCAATATTTCTATATAAAAAATGTAGCAGTTTTAGGAGCAATTGTATTTTCACCTGCAATAAGAGTGGGGATCCCATCCTTCTGGTATTGTGTGGGAAGCTCGTTAAGCTTTCTTAGCCAGAGACTATTCCATGCAAAAATAACTCCTACTACACAGGGACCAACAACAATCTGATTCAAAGCCACCTTGAAAAAAAAAAAGTGAAAATTCAGATGTTTAGTGAATCTGAAACAAGTCTGTAGTACTATGAGTTGAAACAATATGAACACCTAATTACAAGCACTCAGCTTTCAAGATGAAAGTCAAAAAGCTTAGTAAACATTCAAAACTCTCCTTGTCTCTTAACTTAAGTCTTTATGAATTGTTTGGAGTAACAGCAAATATATTCTATAAGAAGAAAAAAATCTTAAGAAAATATGTAGTAGCTAATATTAACAAACCTAAATAAGAACTGCTATGCTTAATATAAATTGCAATAAATCTTCTCTCCATTTTCTAAAGTTAAATACTTTTATGATATTATCCTTTCAATTTCAACATACAAAACTGAAATTTAAAATCTGACCAACAGAGAGTAAATCCACTTCATCATTACCTTTATAGAAAGGTTTCTGAGAGACTGCCCTACAAATACTCTGTCAAGAAACTCATACCATGCCTGAGTACTTGGGCCATACAATAGAAAACCATAGGATGTCATCCTCAATGCTCTTAGCCAGTCATGAGCATATAAGGTCTTCTGCAGAACACCCTGTTTTAAAAAAATCTTTGCATTAGCAACGAGTGTTTTAAAAGCTATAAGAATAAGTTGAAATCAGTACTTTAATCCATTCATGGCCCATGTTTCTTAACCTCTTCATCAGAATACTGTTTAACAATTACAAAAGCAATTGCGATGAAAAAACCCTACTAAGCATTGAGATTATTTGAAAATTTACGATCGTAGTTATTCACAGGTCCATAATCTTTTCATCAGAAGCCACTGTTTATTAGAAGTTATGCAATTAAGATGACTGTTTTTGCAAGGTCTTCAGAGGTTTTTGATTATTTGACATCAATCCTCTTAGCCAGTCATGCTCTTCATCAAGAAACACTGATTATAAATTTTTGTAGAGTATTTTGAAAGATCCAAATAAATTTGAAAATCACTTGACAATCTGAGATCATTGCCCTTAGGGAGCACGATCCTTGTTTAAGAGAAGCAACTGCCAATATGGCAAATGTTCCCCTTATTTAAAGAGAGAAATTACTAAAACGGGCGTTGATTGAGCATAACCCTAAACAATACCAATGATATTTTCCAGTAATGACAATCTGAGATGTATAACAGAACCCCTTTTGTTTCCAACAATAAATAGCATAGTGTTATTAAAGTTCAGTAAAATATCTTTTGAATTCATTTGAAATCAATGACCTTAGCAGGTCATGCACCGCATTTTAGAGAATCTGCACGATGCCAAATAGTATTTGAAACCCTAACAAAATCATTCTAAACATCTGACAGTAATTCCCTTTACCAGTAACGACGGTGTAAGCTATTCATCAGAAACCCCTTTTTAGGACCTATAACTCACAATAGCAAGAATGTTTTGAAATCCACAAGGAACTCTGAAATCATTTGGGGTCGACGCTCTTAACCAGTTTCATCAAAAGAGTCGACAAGATACACAAACTAAGTGGGTCATTAAAATTTTCTAAAATTTCCTTCTAGAATTTACAAATATCGCCTCTTAACACTCCATTCGGCCAAATTTCAAGGTACAACAGTGAAAAATCCATGGAAAGAAACAGAAAAACCCTCTGGAAGCCTATGAATACGTATACAATCATATAAGGCAAAATCTGAGATTCAGGAATGCGAATTACCTTATTTCGGCCATCTTCAGGGGAGTCTTTACCAGAAAGCCAACGTCCTCTAGCCTGTGCAATGGTATCTCCTATTAGCACGAGAGAACCTGAAGTTGTGGCTGCCTTGAGAGGAAATCTCCACTGTTTTTTCCCTGAATTTTCATTGCTGAAGTTCTCAGCATGGTTTTTTGCGGATTCAGACAGTGCTTTATTCCAGTGGTATCTCAGTGAAATGCTATAATTCTGCCTTGCTGCCAGTCCCCAACATCCTCCTGTCCAGTCCCCCAACATTTTTGTGCTTCTAATATGTAACCATCAAATGATACACAAGGAATTGGTAAAAGCTGAAAGCATGGACATCTGTTCAGGAATAGGAGTACATAGCAGGGTTAGTTAATTTCGAGATTATTCCCTGTTTATGTGGAATTGGTAGGACCTCAAATTTCTTTTGTGAAGTGACCCAAATTTTACTTGCTACAATTAAGGCTGGGATGGGTCTATCGAATTTGTCACATTATCATGTTTAGTTAATAAATTGAAAATAATAATAATAGTAATATCTTCATAATGTGTTTTGTGGTATGTCACGTTGATTATACTAAATACTACGTGCTAAATTTAAATCTTTTAATGTAAAATAAATTCTATATCTATTTGAGAATTTTTTAATTTTATACTTTTATTTATATGAATAAAACATAAAAATGATAGGTGATGAAAATCTATGGTCATTCAAGAATTCTTATTTTATAAGTATGGTTAGTTTGAAATTTTGTGTTTAAGTGGGAGTATAGGGAGATATGTGAAGCATGTTAATGTTAAGATGGTAAGAAGAGCAAGAAGAGGATATGGAAATACCCATGTTCATGGAGCAAGAAAGGTTGATCTTTCTATCAATTTGAGGGATGTTGTTGTCTAATATGCTCCTGAGATTGAATGCATAAAAGTCAACTTCAATGGACTTCTAGGGGCAACCTTGGCCTAAGTAGAACAAGGTGTGTGGTACAAGATTACACTAAGAAAATCCTTGGTGAGAAGTTAGAATATCTCAAAGCAATAATGAACAACATTGCAGAATTATGTGTGGCTCTACTTGGATTAAAGTGAGGGGTGGACATGAAGGTCAAACGACTCTACTTGGAAGGTGTTAGGACTGCAAAACATTTCCATGGTTCTGAGTCATGCTCATGTTTATATAATGTTTGAGCATGGTTCTTAAACCCTTTTTGTCATTGGTTCCAAACCCTTGGTTCCCTTTTGTTCAAAAATCCTAAGTCTCCTGTGTTCCTTATAATCTCACGTTACCTTTTTGGGCCACTTAGTTATTTTTAGTCATGGGTTTTAAGTCGTCATGCGGGAGGGTCATTCCTTTTAACTCCTGAAGTCCTAGCGGGGTATGTTTTAATTTTTCCTAAGTCTAAGGCTTCCCGTGGGCTTTTATGCTTTGCAAGATGTCGTGCAGATTCTTTTTGATCCAACAGTAGGCGTAATTCCTTGATCTAAATTTGCCAAATGTTTAGCCTTCAAGGAATCACACCTGGGCGCCAAGTGTTTGTTTTCAAATTGTGGGGTCGATGTTTTCAAAGCTAGCGACAAGATAAAGTCAAGTCAGAGCCAAAGGAACAAGAAGGACAGTTAGATTAAAGAAGATTGAACGATTGGCGTGATACCGCTATGTGAAGATGCACGAAGGTTATTCATTGCGGGTTCACGACTGGTTGACACGTAGCTTCTGAGATTGTGGCTCTGGGTTTTCAAAGAATGATAAAGGTAAAGCATGTCTGATTCAATCTGACAGTAGGTGTGATGCCTTGATCACAATTTGCATGATGGATAGTTTTCGCAGGATCACACCTAAGTGACACTTGTCCAGGTCGGTCAGCGCAGATAAAGAAGGATAAAGAATTTCCAAGGCCAATAATGTAGTGCCACGCAGATTTCCAAGTAGTCATTGATTGGGCTTAAGTGTTTCATTTGCTTGGGCTCATGGGTGTTTTAAAGGATGATCGACTATTGTATCTTAAAGATGCATATAAAGTTCGATCTGAGTCGTTGATGGTAGCTTTTGTGCTAGGGCTGATCGTTATAAGAGATATTTGAGTTTTTAAATATTTTCCAGAGGGTTTTTAAGTGGTGGCTCTACGTTTTATGATGCAGGAGGGTAGATAGATGAATCTGATATTTTGGATTGCATTTATGCAGTCATAAGGTAATGAAGGGTGGAAATTTGATGGCTCAAAATGCATTTATGTTGAGAAGTGATCGTTTGGGGTTTTTTTTATCACATTTGCAAATCTTTTATAACCCTAGGGGACTATTCTCCAACATCCTGAGATGATTGACGGCTAGGAATCATATTTTTGTGCAAAAAGGAATAAAGACAGGTTTTACTTGGCCAATAAGAACAATTTTGAAGTCATTGCAAAGGCCCTGCAGTCCAATAAGAAATTATCTTGTTGTTGCCCAAATTTCCCATTCTGTGCATTTGGTCTGGTTTGCCCTGTCTGGTTTCATCTGTCTTGTTTTTTCAGGGTTCCAGATCCTCACTAAAACCCTTAAAGCCCTAAGGAACCCTAAGTCTCT
>MU224078.1:4458497-4472979 GCA_018584345.1 Thuja plicata | reverse complement strand
AAGATGGCTAAGTGGCTGCCGCCATGATTTTTATCTACTGTATATGGGAAAAAAAACACCAAAAAAAATTGAATAGAAAACATGATTGGTCATTTCAGAGAGCATTCATGATCAAATAAAATGCAATTCCTTCTCTCACCCTTGATCAACTTTCACCCGCTCATTTTCTCCCACTCCTTTTCTCAACCAATGAAATAAAAATGATTTGGCCACACGGTGATTATTCTCGACAATCGACAAGTAGCTAGGACTAAAGATAACACAGCTCAAGAGACCATCATAGATTGTCTCTTTCTTCAGTCTATATTATTGACAGAATGTTTTACATTGCATTAGCTCATCAAATCCGGGGATTTGAAAGAATTTAATAGAATATTTTCATGACAACGTATATTATTTAAGTTGACGTTGCACGAATTTATCTACTTCGCGCGCTTGTCTATGAAGATGGCAATAAAGAAGCATCTCCTACCATGGCCATGCTTCTTTATCGCCATCCTCATAGTCTACAAGTGAGAAAAGTAGATAAATTCGTGCAACGTCAACTTAAATAATGTACATTGTCATGAAAATATTCTATTATATTCTTTCAAATCCCCGGATTTGATGGGCTAATAAAAGGTAAAACATTCTATCAATAATATAGACTGAAGAAAGAGAGAACCTATGATGGTCTCTTGAGCTATTTTATCTTTAATGTGCATATCCGTCTATTTTTCGACATGTAATACTTAATTTCTGACAATAGTGTTATACCTTCGATAGTTAAAATGTCAGAGAATTATAATTTACAACAATACTTCTGACAGTAATGCTATACATTCGACAGGGCCACCTGTCGAAGAAATGCTACACGACTGTCGCTATTCCGACAGTTACAGTGTCGAAAATAGAAAATTTTGATAGAAAATTTGATAGTAATGCTATATATCCGACAGGTATATCTGTTGGAAGTAGGTGGAAACTGTCGTCGGAATGGATATTTTTTGACAGTTATTTCCAATAGCGATTGTATATTTCCGATAGGTCGTGGTGTCAAAATACCGATGGATGAACCGCAGGAAATGCCCTCACGAAGCTGTTGTCATGTGCAAGTTTCCGACGTGATGTGGTGTCGGTAAACTGATGGATGTGTCTTCTGTCGTAATTTCCTATGCAAAAATAGTGACGGACTCATGTGTCAAAATGTCGACAAATGAGCATTGGAAATTTGACAAATGGCCATTAGAATTTGACCTCAAATGTACTAGTGTCTACCTTTTGTGGTGTTATCATGCTACCACCTATCCACCTTTTGTGGGTTCAATATATTTTCATGTTGGTTATCATGTAATGAGACAATTTCCATTTCCTCATTCACTCCTTTTTACTCACCTTGGCTATATAACTAAGATGTCTCCTATGTAATGATCATCCATTTAATCTAATAATCCAGCTAATCAATTATATTGCATTCTTGGTGAGAATAAAGTTTATTCTTTTCATATTATTTCTTTCTTGTTACTATACTTTCCATTATGCATTTAGATCTTGTGTGGGTACCTTCAAAGAAAAATAATAATTATTATTATGACACAAATGAACAATAAAATTAGTATAAAATATAATAATTTTGTGGGTTATGGTGGAGACAAAAACAAAATCCATTTAACTTAAGATATATACTCTTATCATCTCAATTTGAGATCCATAAATAAATGAGAGATGTCACATGATTTGTTATTCAGTAGTTTATGTTGAACTCATAGTACCTATAATTTCTTATGGTAGTTTCAAAATACCCCATTTGAAGGGGATAATGTATCATAATCCCAAAGGAATTTGAGTTCTAGTGTTTTCTATTTTATCCACCAAGAGGTGAGTTGATCATTATAATGATTTACAATATTAAGGTTGTTGAATATAAGAATTGTGTAGTCTCTTGACATTTTAGTGAGGGTAGTGTGAGATTACGATTAGTACAAAATTTTATTAGAGAGGGACTATCAATAACTCTTTGTTAGAATGATAAATAAGGAGAAGCACATAAGGAAGTGTTAGATGTTTAGGGAGTAGCAAATTAGATAAAATATTTCTTTTGAATGATTTTGGAATCTTTCATATCACTTAATTTTTCACAAGCTTCCAAAAAGTTAGCATTGTGACATTCTGTTTCATTTTTGTTTAATTCTTCAATTGAAATGGAACTTGATATGGTGGTTTCTTTAACCTTAGACCATGCCATAAATTTTTAACTTTGCACTTCATTTATTTGAATATCTAAAATCTATTATATTTATAAGAGGTAAATTGTTGTCCTCATCATAAATATGACTATGATGAAAATGAATATGAGTTTCCTTTCTTGCTAAAAGTTAATTATAATAGCAAGGACTATTGTTGAGGGTTCTTGAGTATAATTGTTGGAACAATTTATTTGTCTCTAATGTTACATGACTTGGTATAACCAATCTAGTAGTTATGGAAGCGAGTTATGCATTACTTTTTTTGACACTTTATATAAGAAATTATCACTATTTGTGGGAGCTACCATGGATGGTCTTGTATGTTACATCAAGTGGTTAAAAAATATAACTCTAGGCATAGATAAATCTATTTGAATATACTCTTTAAAAGCCTAGCCACGATAGTAATTTTTGTAAGATAAATTCAACATGATATATCTGTGTGTGTGTGTGTGTGTGTGTGTGTGTGTGTGTGTGTATACACGTGCATATGTATATATGTGTACACACACACACACACACATCATGAAGGTTATTATAATATATATTTCCCAAGTTTCCTTTTTAGTATCCTCATGAATGCAATAAGCCTATTCAAGTGAACCATTATCTTGTCCACCTCAATCAAGTGGATCTATCATTCTATCTTGAGAAAAATCTTGTAAAAGGCCAAGGTCATAAACTTGAGTGATGATTGGTTTTAATCAAGGGTTATCTAAGAAGAGGATTTGATGTGTCACAAATTACATTGGGTGTCCATCATAACTGTAATGAGGTCAAGTATACCATTAGACATCTGGGAGGAAGATTTAATGTATCTTAAACACACTAGGAGTGCATCCTCCATCTAAAGGATCATATAGTTGAACCTACTTAACTCAATGAATTAATACTTTAATAACCCTTAGGTCATCGATAAATTGTTTTTCCACCCACTTTTCAAACAACCTACAATATTAGGCTAACCAAGCAGAAGGACGCCATGTTGTATTAATGACATCGCCTTTCTTTTCTTCATGCACCCTTTCATCATTATTGTAGGCTATTTTTGGCTTGGAAAGGGGTCACTTACCATTAATGCCATTATTTTCTTCTTTTACCAGATCTTTAAATTTGGCATGAATTAGTCAATGCTCGACCTTTAATCTCCTCTATTTTTTTATGTTTTCCATTCCTCAAGCTTTATTTTCATAATATCTTAATTTTTTAATATTTTTCTTTGATTTCTTTATTTTATTTTTACTTGTTTGTTTTTATTTTTTGTAAACTAATTTGTAGTGAAACCATTTATGCAAGAGGAGAGAGGTTAGATTAGCTATCCATCTAAACTAGAGTGATTGACAATTAGTCAAAGACATTATTAACAATGATTAAAAAAAAATTTAATTAGGTGGTGTAGCTAAGGTTATTCAATAATGTTTAAGGTCTTTTCCCAAAAATAGGTTGTCAAGTTTGCCTTTAGTCACTCCCTGAGCACGTACAAAACTCATTCAATATTCACACAGAAACGTTGATTAGACTAACATACATACATATAAATTAGTTAGGCCAACAACATACATCCACAACAATTACATTTACAACTTTTCATTATTTAACAATTCTACTAAACCAAAAAAAGAATGTTAAATTCACAACTTTAATCATCAAGTCTAAACAAATATCCAAGAATAATAAAAGCAATCATAATATTAAGTTAGAGGTTTGCCGTCATCCAAATTACATAAACCAACAAAACAACAAACAACCTATCATTTTTATTTTTTATTTTAAATTAAAAATTAAACTCATTTTATTACTTGTAAAAAAAATAGTAATACATATAACCCCAAGAACATACCACACCCGAAAAAGAAAACCTCCAGTTGTAACAGCTGATACAAAACCTAAAACCTAAGACACATGTTACAATAATAAGACAAATACATCTATTTGTGAATGGAAATTGAAGTCCACAAAATGAACAGCTAACATTTTATTTATTGTTTTAAAGCTTAAAAAATGACCTCCATGATAGCAAATAACTTTAGCAATCAAAGCCCATCCAATAAAAGATTTTTATATCAATGAAATCAGGCACACAATTGTAGACCAGAAAGTATTTATAAAAAACAAGAGAAGTGAATGCAGTCCACAAACAGGAGCGACGCTGGTGCCAGGTAGGACAGAATCATAGTTCATTGGTCTCCACCAACCATACAATATCCATTGATTCCTCCTACACATCTTCTAGAGGATACCGAATTTGGGCCCACAAATCACAATGAATATATAATTCCATCGCCATTCTCCCCACAAACAATACTTTTGTCGGTCCAACTAAGCCGTCGCAGACACAACTGACCAAACAATAATATAAAAGCATAGACTCGCTTTCACAATTCTGTATCGTCGATCTGTAGTTTAACACTATGCATTGTTTTTATTTTATTTTTCTTAAAAATAGCGATTCTTATTTTTCATGATAAAAATATTGATTACTAATTTTTAATAATCAACTTTTGAAAAACTGAATGGACTAAAATAGGTAACCGAATAACTATTTTTTTATTGAATAAAACAAAATTATAAGGATCACATGTTTGATCATTAAAATATAT
This sequence comes from Thuja plicata, assembly GCA_018584345.1. Taxonomy (NCBI): domain Eukaryota; kingdom Viridiplantae; phylum Streptophyta; class Pinopsida; order Cupressales; family Cupressaceae; genus Thuja; species Thuja plicata. Next base: position 4,468,154 of record MU224078.1, on the reverse strand, counting down.
AATATTTAAATAAAGTGTATTAATATTTAAATAAAGTGTATCAATTCATTTTATTTTTCTCATTTGAAAACTGTCTAAAAATGACAAATGTATTCTAATGATAATGTATTAAATAATTTATCTTAAAATAAAATATATTTATATCATTAGTTTTTATGTTAATTGAAGGAATAGATACACACTGTAAATGTAATATGTAAAAAAAAAAAAAATTTAAAGAAACTTCACTCATATTCAAGCATTAAGTAGGAATATATATATATATATATATATATATATATATATGATGGAGGTTTAGGAACTCGATACGGGCCCACACGTGCCTCTTTAGGTTAGAGCCAACCATAGGAGCATCCACGCTGCCAAATTCTCATGGGGCATGATCCCAACCTCATCCCTTATGATGTCGAGCCTTGCACTCGGCAAGACTTGATCGATGGTGGGCTCTTTGTGAACAATTTAACTTCACCAGTAGACCAAGGGCCCATTGACAATTAATTAAATAGTTTATTTATTTGATTATTTAATTAAATTTTTCTATTAATAAAAAAATATTATTTATTTATTTAATTAAATCCTTAGCTTCTTACTTTATTATTTAAATAAACATTTTTATTTATTTATGTAATTCATTAACCTTTTTCTATTTATTTATTTATTAATTATCCATTTTCGCTCCCCTTTTTACTATTAATTAGATAATATTATTGTTTATTTAATTGATTCATGATCCTTGTTTTCTAATCTCAACCAATTATTTCCATTGACATGGATCAAGATATGTGACAAATGTCACTTGTCTCTTCATTTAACTTCCCTCCATTTCTATTAACCTCTCAACCTCCTTATTTTTCAATATTTTGTACCTAATTCTTATGTACTCTCTTATTCATTCGTCCACCACTTGATCACGACCTTTGATTTTGATGAGGACTTGTATAAAGCAACATTTACTCCAATTTGAAGCCTAATGGTTTTAGGCATACTAACCTACTTGTGTTTTGGAGAACTCTTGTTATCGTTATCTTCTTGCATCATATCTTCACATTATTATCCTTTTATCAATCAACAACACTCCACTCTCTAACGCTTTCTTGTGCATGTGCTAAATAGGTGAGAGAAAATACCATTTAATATAAGATCGTTGAAGGATATGAGAACATTAGAATAAAGCATTTCATGAATTTTATGGTATAGCTTTACTTATTTTATGTTTTTCATTCATAAAGAAAGTACTCTATTGAAATGATTTTGGATTTTGTTTGTAAATCTTAGGTTTGTGTTTGGACTTGATAAGGTTTACAAATAGGTGGCTCAAATTCCCCATTATCATATTTTATTTTAATTAAAAGAATAGTTATATATTTTTAAATGTATAAATCTCTTGAACATAGAAATAATAATAAAATTCATTGGATTTCAAGTCATATTAAAAAATTAAGTAAGATATTAGGAATGAGTTTTAAGTACCAAATAAGAAATAAAGTTATGTGAACTATAATGTTGAAGAATATAGGAGAGAGAACCCATACTTTAATTTCACATTCTTTAAAATTTTAAATGAGAAATTAAATATTTAGTACATATAAAAATTGAAAGATGTTATTTAAGATTATGTTTATAAATAATAAGACTCAATTATCTCTTTGTTAAATTGTTTGAAAATATCATGAAAAACTGAAAACAAAACATATACATTAGAATATACATATTATCAATTATCTTATGTGTCTTCGTATAATTTTTTTGTTTAATATAATTTTGAAAAATAAATTACTTTTAATCTTTTTTTTTTTTAAAGTAGAAATAATTATACTATTTTTAAATAAAAATTACAATCATGTTAGAAATAAATAATAATGTTAATTATGAAGTAAAATTAAATAAGGAAGTAATTTAAAATATATATATTGAGAAATAAATTTTGAATGAAAATAATTGTTATTGTTAAGTAGTGAAATTTCAAATAAATTTTATATAAAATTTAAAGAAGTATGCTTATATTTTTGTTATTAATTTTATAAGAAAATAATTTATAATTGTTTTATAAATTTTAAGTGTATTTTGGTGTGAAAACAAATCTAACTTTCGAGCATTGCAATTATAGAAAATTGTATAAGAAACTAAGTTATAATTGTTATATTGATTTATAAACTTTTAATTGTATTTTGATATACATTATATATAACTTAAGAGTGAGAGATAGAACAAGGAGAGAATGTATTTGAGAGAGAGTACACACCCTCTTCATGGTAGTCGTGTTGCTCACTTAAAGCATGTGTAACTTGCAACATGTGCCTCAAAATATTTGGTGATTTTATAATATGGAATCTTTTACAATTAGTATTAACATATTAAATACACCCATCTAAAAAACACTTGAGAAATATCAATATCTAGTTATTTTGTTTTATTTTAGAAATCTTTGAGAATTATTTATATTATATACATTGGTTGTTTTTTATTTTTATTTTAATTTACTTAGGAGGATGTAATCGTCAACTAATGTCTATAGCTATTGTATAATGGTAGCAAGAGGTTGACACTAATGGCATAAGTTGCGTTAACAAAAATTCTTATCTTTTACCTTAAATTTGACAACCATCTAATATCAAAATATTAATATTTTAATTATCAATTTTAAAATAAACACCACCTAAAAAAATATGTCCTCATTAAAATTATAATATTTACATAGATGTATGATTTTTAATTATTGAAAAAATAAATAATTAAATTAAAAAATGAATAAAATCTTAACAATTAATCTAGCATTCTATAATTAAAATTTATCAAAAACATATAGTTTTAAAACTATTAGTAGACAAAATCCCTTTATTTATGCGTCTCTATTCACATAAAATATAGTTTAAAAGTCACTTCTTTCTCTCATATCATTACTCTTAAATAGTATAGTTTAGATAATGCTCATCTAAGGTATGTTTATTAAGCATGTTTGAATGGCTACTTTTTACATCTAAAAAAATACGAGTATCTCAATGGTTTTGCATATTAAGAAACTTAATTTTTAGATTTCATACAATTATAGATTTCTTTATTGTAATGGTCTTAACTATGATTCTCTTATATTTTATTATCGGATTTAAAATTGAATTTTTTCAATAATTTCCCAACATAAACAAGCCAAGTCTAGACAAATATCAAAATGTATGCTAGAATTAAAAAGGAGAGAAAGGCTCTTAGCTTTGTGTGCAATGGAAAAAAAGCATTGAAGTACAATTTTTGTGGTTTCATCCTAAACCTTTATATTATATATAAATTTATAGGGCTCTAATAGATCAAAACATGAAATATGATATAATTGTGTTTAAAAATGTACCCATGACCTTGAGCTTCTTAATCAGTGCCCTAATCATAGCCTTGAAAATTTGTGTTATTTCAATTTAGAAATATTAATTCATGTATAAAAATGTACAACCTAGGAAATTTTCTTAAGCATCTTTAGAAATTTTTGTTCAATGGAAGAATATACAACTTATCTTCATTATTTTTAGGTCTTGTCAGATTGATTCAACAATATTTAAAAAATCTACTTTCATGCAGCTTCCCACTCTCTGAGATTCACATTTTGAATTCTCTCACCTACACATGGTTGACACCCATGGAGGGGCTCTAGCCCCTCCACATAGTGACTGCCATTCCAAAGAATATTTTTCCTCCTTGGGAGCCCAACGCTCAGATTTCCCATCTTTTTCTCCATGGAAAGATTTGAAGACATCTAGACCACATGTTGACACTAATAATCCTAATGGGGGTGATAATGGTACTACTAACATAGTGACATTTAAATCTATTGAACAGGGTCATAAAAATGATGATATTGTAAACAAGGAGACTACTTTGACTAGTTGGAAAGGAGTCCTTATTTCTAGGTCCCTTGGATATGAAGCTAACAACCCCATGTCAAACTTTATAAGAATGGAGAAATTAACTAAAATTTGTCTCTCAAACACGGTAATGGATTGTGTTGTTTCATCCATGAGCTTTACTCTTGTACGAAGATTCTTCTCCTTTAGGCCAACCATTGATATGGTTCGGAAGTGGGTAGTAGCCTATTGGAGCTTCAAGGGTAGTGTGGTGAAATGTGCAATTCTAGGTGGCCCCTTCCTCTTTAAATTCACTAGAGAGGAAAATATGGTCAAGATCCTTTCTATCTCTTGGGCTAATGGTAAACAGAGTCTAGCACTATTCATGTGGAAACTAGGTTTTTACCTAGCGAAGGATTTGTAAAATACAATTCTGGTCTGGGTTAGGCTCCCTAGTCTACCACTGGATTCGTGGAATGAGAAAATATCCAGATGGATTTAACGAATATGTTTGGTTAGTATGTTACTTTTGACGTGGTCACCTAAGCAAAGTCTAGGTTAGTTTTCACAAGTTTTCATGTGAATGTTCCAATTAATAACACTCTTCCCAACTTCATTACTTTATAATAGAAACATGAGAAATGGAATCAAGTCATGGTCTATGAAAATGTTGTAATTTATGTTTAAAAATGTTCCAAATCGGGTCACATTATGGTTGATAATAGAGTTCCTAGGGTTTAGGTACCTAAGCATAAGGAGAAATGCTCTACTCCTCCATGTGTTGAATGCCAGGTTGGAGAACCCTCTAGGACAAGAGAATACCCTTTCACAGATGAGTTATTGAAGCTAATGAACTCCCTAGAGGGAACTTTAATGGAAACTATGGAATGTGTTTGTAATGAGGAGTCACTATCTTTTCTATAGAAAGTTTTAGTTAATGGAGTGCTAGAAGATGAAGAAATCCCTTCTTCTCCTAAGGAGAATGTATTGGGGAAGGATTTTACCGTATCCTCAGAGTTGAAAATAGTTGAAGCCATGATTAGGTCTGAGGAGGTTACATCACCTCCCTCAGAGTTAAATGGGATTGGTTTACGAATAGTTAACTTGTTGTTGAGAATACCACTAAATTGGAAGGCCTAAGTTTTTCAGAAGTAAAGAATCCAAAAGGTGGGATTGAGAAAGAAGACAAGGAACTGAGCTAGAAGGTATATGGGACCCCTATTCTAGATAAAATAGTTTTCTCCTTCTGGGCTACCATGTTGTGTAAATAAGAATAATAATATATTCTCATGAAGAACAAAACTAGATCTTTGAAAGTTGATGTGAGTTCAGAAATCAAAGGTTTTCAGCCCTTAGTGAGAGCTTTAAACATAAATAGATCTCTAGAGAAATTTCTAATGGGAGAAAAAAGAACCTAGATGCTAATCCAAAATATAAGAAATGAAATTTATTTCATGCAATATGAGGGGTCTTAAAAACACCCAAAAATAACATGCAATAAAATAACACATTAAAATTTTATAAGCTGATGTTGTCCTTCTTTAGGAGGTTTAAATGATTGTTCAAAATTTCTCTCCTATTGCTGATAAAATCTGGCCAGGCTCCTCTTATCTTTTGATTTTTGATAGTGGGGCCTCTGGTGGAGTTGTTACCTTGTGGGATTTTGGAAAAATAAAAGGGGAGAATCATTCCTTCTCTCCTCATTTTTTAGTAGTTTCTTTCATTGCAGGTAGTTTGACATGGAATTTGGTCAATGTGTATGCTCTCAATACTAGATCTAGTAGAAAGTAAGTGTGGAATGAGATCTCTTTACTTATCACTGATAATCTAAACTCCTACTGGATAGTCTTAAGGGACTTCAAATCTCCAATTTTCCCCTCTAAAAAGCTAGGGGTACTATGGATTACTCTAAGAGTGTGGATAACTTATCCGAATTCATCAAAACAATGAGGGTATATGATATTGATTTGTAGGACTGATCCTTCACTTGGTCTAATAAGAGAAAGTGGAGTAAACTCATTCAAGTTAAACTTGATAGATTCCTTATCTCAGCTAATTGGGATCTTTCGATAACAGTTTCAGAGAATAATCCTCTACTCTTGAATTGTATTAACATACCTCTATCTGGACCCCTTAAATATGAGATTATACGGGATCCCCACCTATATTTCATAAATTGCATTTAAAATCACTGTAATACACCCACTCAAGGTGTGATCATGTTTAGAGTCTCTAAAAAATTAGCAATTATAAGAAAAAAGGTGAGAGAATGGAAGAAATCAACATTTGGTGGCATGTTTAAAAAGAAAAAGAAAATGTTTTCTAGGCTGGAAGCTTTATTGCTCAAGGAGACCAATCTCAATCTTTTCATCTTGAGAAGGAACAATGGTAGAATAAATGGAAGAAAAATTTAGAAAGGGAGACAATCTATTGGAAGTAAAGGTCAAGAGTGCAATGGTTGAAGGAGGGAGATAGGAACAATTCCTTTCTCCATAGATCAACTAGTAGGCACAGGAAGATAAATTCAATACAATGCTTACTGAATTATCACAATCAGGAAATCCATGATGTTAAATTGATAGAATTAGCGGTGGACTACTTTAGATAGGATTTTTATGATCATGGCCTTCCTTGTTTGGCTGGTTGGGAGGACCAAATTTTAGACTCCTTCCTCTTGACTTATACAATGATCAAATTTTAGTACAATTTGTTGAGAAAATTAGATTTGCAGTCTTTGAGCAATGGGTGCCTTTTAAGGCACTAGGGCCAAATGAGTTTCCCTTGGCCTTCTTCCAAGATTTCTGAGGTTTGGTGAGTCATGACATCACTATGGTTACAAGTTATTTCTTAAGGACAACTAAGTTGCTAAAGAAGATAAACAACACTTTTATTATTGTTGTTCCCAAGATTCAAAAGCACAAGAACTTGATTGATTTTAGACTGATCAAACTCTATAACACTCTTTATAAAATATTCTCTAATGTTTTGATCAAGAAAATCAAGCCATTCCTTGATGAAGCTATTGAGGGTTGTCAGAAGGTTTTTGTCCCTAGGAGACAAATTTTGGATGTTGTTGTTTCTACTCACGATATTATTCACTCTATGGAAAATTGTCGAATGCTAGGTATTATTATGAAACTAGACATTTCAAAAGCCTATGATATAGTCAAATGGGATTTTCTGTTCAAAGTGTTATCTAAATGGGGCTAAATGAAAATCTTGTTAAGTTGATCAATGAATGTGTTGATACTGTCAAATTTTCCATCCTTGTCAATGGTATCCCTAGGGGGTTTTTTCACTTTTGAGAAGGGGATTAGAGAGGAAGATCCCCCCCTCCCCATATTTTTTTCATTATGATTGTAAAGGTGATAAGAAGGAATCTCCTCAAGATGGTATGTGAGGGAAAAATCCAAGGGGTAAAAGTTTCTTCCACCCCCATCAATTCTACAATAGTTTATGGATGATATGATTTTGTTTCAAAAAATATCTATTGTGGAGGCTAGGGAATGGAAGACATTTATTAATAAATTTTCTAGGGTGTCAGGCCAACCTATCAATAATTAAAAAATATTTGTTTGTTTCTTTAATACTAGAGAGGCTTTACATAGATATAAGAGTTAAGAATATCTTAGGTTGTTAAAGTGTTTCTCTCCTTCGTACCTACCTGGACCTTCCCCTCAGGATCAAGGATGTCACCTCATCCTATCAGAATAGTATTCTTGAATATATACTAAAAAGGTCGGCATGTTGGAAAGGAAAGCTCCTTAGTAGTGTAGGGAATCTTTTATTACTCAAATCCTTCCTTCAAGGCATCCGTGTTTATTTTTTATCTATATTTAAAATCTTAGGGTCTATTCAAGATGAATTAGAAATACTTTAACCTTTCTTTCTATGGTCCAAGATGGAAGAGAAGAAAATATTAGCTATGGTCAATTGGGATATGATTTATAAGCCTAAATATCTTGGTGGTTTGTTGATTAGAAAAATTAGTATCCTTAATAAAGCTCTTATTTCCAAGTTAGGCTAGAAGATGATTTTGGAGAAGATTTAATGGAGTCATATAATGAGGGTGAAATAACTTAACTTTGGAATGTTCTATAAATATCAAAACACCCCTGGTATCCCCACTGGATCTAAAATTTGGAACAACATTTTAAAGTTCATGAATACTATCTAATTGGGGCTAATGTTGCAACTCAATGAGGGTAGAAGTATCAAATTTTTTTCTAGATTTCTGGATGGGTGAGGGTAAATTGGATTCCAATATGACCCTAAGGGAGTTGATGGATATTACTAAAAGACTCATTGGAACTAGAGTGATTGACTATGTTTTTCAAGATAGAAAGTTGATTGACATTGCCCAATGTTGTAGGGAACACCCACATTTGTTTCACAAATCCAGAGAGCTTATGGGGATTATAAACAAGGTTAGAATCACTCTCTCCCCTAGGGAAGACAAATTTATTTGGAAGATAGGAAAAGTGATTTTACAGTAAAGTTGGCTTACAAATTGTTGTCAAAGGTGGAAATATCTATGAATAATTGGGGGAAGGTTTGGAACCTTCTTGATCCCTAAATTCAACTTTTTTTTGTGAACAGTTCTACATAACATGATTTTAACTCAATAAAATCTCATCAATAGGGTATTACATTCCTCATCTTTAATGCATTGCCACTTTTCCAAAGAGTTATGGAAGATGGTTTTAAATAATTTGGGCCTCAATTAGGTTTTTAATTGTGGTTTGGAATAGTCTATTAAAGAATGGAAGGCACCTATAGCTAACCCCTTGGTCAGACAGTTATTGATACTTATACCTCCTCATATTTTTTGGACTCTTTAAAGTGAAAGAAATAATAATATTGTCTAGGAGGCTAAGAAACCTATGGAAGTGGTTTTTAGATCCTTCTATTGGACGTTAACTGGTAATCTGTCAGTTATCAAGTGCCCTAAACCTGATTCCTAGCCTACTCCCTATGACCAAAAAATGGCAAGAAACTAGGATTTTCCTAATGGGTATGCCAACACTACTACATTTGGGGCCAAATTTCGACAGAAGTTTTCGACGGGTAACATTTTCCGAATTTGGTGTTTTTTTTTTGTAATAGGCCCCGATGATGTCAGTATTTTGATGGGTGTTTAATTGACCATCATAATTCTGACAGATTCGGGGTATACATTAAAAAAAAAGTGAAACAGCCTCATCATTTTCTTTTCGATTGGAGAGCAGGAGAAAAGGAGCGACAGCTAAGTGCGGGAGAAGGTATGTGATTTCTTCATCTTTCGAGCCTCTGGCATCATATTTGAATGCATTTCATTTTATTGTTGAGGGAGTTGCTCTCTAAAATGATCGCATTCTACTGGTGTTGTGCCCTAGCCAGTGCTTTATCTCTATTATTTGATGTTATTGGTGCTTGTGCTCAAGGATATCGATTCACTGTATTCAAATGTTTGGATTCACGTTTGTTGATATTACTGGCATATGTGTTTAATGGCACCATTGTATATTGTTGTCACTGAAATGAACGCATTCTACTAGTGTCATTCCCTAGCCCATGCTTTAACTCCATTATTTGATGTTATTGGTGCTTGTGCTCAAGGATATCCATTTTTTTGAAATGTTGACTGTGGTTATCAAATGGACAGCCCGTGAGATTCTAGCTAGGTGCCATTTGTATTGATAACTTAGGGCATCAAATGTATTTTATCATTGATAGTTGAGACTTTGTTAAAAGGAAATAGGACAAAGAATGATTTTTATTTAGTTTCTCTATTTTGATCCCTAAGTGGCTTACAACCCTAGATAAGTATATGCAGATTTATGGATCCAGT
>MU224078.1:4418134-4450376 GCA_018584345.1 Thuja plicata | reverse complement strand
ATTCTATTAAATTCTTTCAAATCCCCGGATTTGATGAGCTAATGAAAGGTAAAACATTCTGTCAATAATATAGACTGAAGAAAGAGAGAACCTATGATGGTCTCTTGAGCTGTTTTATCTTTAATGTTCATATCCATCAGTTTTTGCGACATTTCATAATTAATTTCCGACAACAGTGCTATGCCTTCGACAGATAAAATGTCAGAGAATCATAATTTATGACGATTCTTTCGACAGTAATGCTATACGTTCGATAGGGAAACCTGTCAAAGAAATGCTGCATGGCTGTCGCTATTCCGATAGAAACTTCAACAGTAATGCTATATATTCAACAGGTATATCTGTCAGAATTAGGAGGAAACTGTCGGTATGCCAACAGTTATAATGTCGGAAAGGATATGTTTTCGACAGTTATTTCTGATAGAGATTGTATATTTTTGATAGGTCATGGTTGAAATGCCGATGGGTGAACCGCGGGAAATGCCATAATGAAGCTGTTGTCATGTGCAAGTTTTTGACGTGATGTGGTGTTGGTAAACCGACGAATGTGTCTTCTATCACAATTTCCTACGCAAAAATGATGATGAACTCATGTGTCAAAATACCGACAAATGAGCGTTGGAAATCTGACAAATGGCCGTCAGAATTTGACCTCAAATGTACTAGTGCAAAGTTGATAATTCCAAAAGATTAATTAGAAAGAACAATAGGTAGAAACCTCTAGATGAGGGTTAGAACAAGTTACAATTTGATGGCACTGCTTGAAATGGGTTAGCTACTGGAGAGGGTGTGATTCGCACCTCCTTGGGGGACCTGCTGATAGCCTACTCTGGTTACATGTGGAGATTGAAAAATAACCAAGTTGAATGCATGACCCTATTTTGGGGCCTCACATTTTATTTGTATATCAGTGTTAAGACTCTTATTGTCAAGGGGGAATAAAAATTGGTTATATATGTTTCTCAATGTCATGCTAAAATTAATAGGTCCTCTATTGGATTGATAGATGATATCAAAAGACTTAGAGCTTGGCTCTTATTGTTTTTCTATTTGTCATACTTATAGAGAAGGTAGTGTTGAATATAATTCTTTAATGGCTCTCGGTATATGCATTACCGGTCTAGGATGTTGGAGAGATCCATAGGTTATTCATCCTAATGTGAAGCTACTCCTTGAGGGAGAAAGAAAATGTTGATTTGTGCCATGAAATCCACTATTTGTCCAAAGTTGGCCCTATTATGGGATAATATAAATATTTTTACATTTTATAGTAAGACTATTAGAAGATATGTCAGTATGTAGATAATATGTTTAGTACAGGTTGCTATAGTCTGAATAGTTTTTAATATTCTGAGTGTGTTGTTAACATGCTCCTAATTTTCTCTTACTGTCATCCTTTTGGGCTAGTTGTACTAGGGACATCACCCTAGTTTTTTCTACTTTTTAACATCAAAAATAATATTTGAACAAAATTGAGGTACACAAAATAAAAAATAAATGGATAGCTATTTATTGTTTTGCATGTAATTTCCAATTTAATAATTGTTCAACATACCCAAGCTCTTGATTTAATTATAACAATTCAAATTTTTTGGTCATATTTTTTGAGCCCCTTTAAATGGCTATTAAATTTTTACTTTTCTACAAAATAATAAAATTTAAATTTGAATATTTTGTATATGAGTAGCTGACAAAATTTACTAGTTCAAATTAGGTTGAATTTGTCCCACAATACAAATTGAAATTGAATGCTAGAATTGTGCAACTACTCTAGTGGCTTTGATCTACAACAAGGTCATGTAAATGGTTAGGACTTGAGATGAGGAATGCAAAGATGTAAGATTAGTTCTAGAAAAATATGGAATATGTGCTAAGTTCAATCCACATATAACATGAATGCTAAAATCTTGCATATAAGCATTTCAACTAAATGCTAGACTATTACATAGGAAATAAAGGTCAAAACAATTCCAACATAAATAGTAACACGTGTAAACTATCCATCTTTTATGTTTACAATATTATACATGATACAATCACCTCCACAATAAAAATGTGAAAAAATTAATAACAATGAGCAAAATTTAAATTTATTGACAATATAATTGAATATATATATATATTTTTAAATTTTATAAAAATATTTATTGAAGAATCTATTTGATATTATCAAATTTCAAAATACTCATTCTCTCCCTCCCTCATTTCTTCATGTTTATGTGTTCCCTTAATTGACTATGAACTATTTCAAGGTTTTAAGAATAATGATAAATACATTTCTACCTCCCTATTTGTGAGTTCTTTTATTTGAATACAAACTAATTCAACATTTTAAAAGTAATGATTAATGTAATCTATTAAAAAAATTTGCAACCGTAATAATCAAATTTATAAATATTATGAAAAATAGTGAAAGATCAAGATATTTTTGAAATTATAAAATTATTTCTATTTTTAATTTTTAATTTTTAATTAATTATAAAGAAAAATAGTAAAGAATCATGGTATTTTTGAAATTATTAAAGTATTACATTTCTTTTTGTTTTCAAATAATTATATTTACTTTAGCAATTTTCCTCAAGCATAGACCAAATGTCATCATTCGCCTTTAGCTTCTAATCATTCCAAGTGGAATTAGTTTCTCTCAAACACGTACAAACTCAACTTTCATATTGTATTCTGTTATTGTTTTTATTCTTCACGTCTCTTGTTTATGCTACTAAAGAAGTACCATAACTTGGTTTCAAAACCCTATTGCTAAACTATTATCAACCATTGGAATGTAGGGTTGTTTATATGATTTTGTAAATTTGTAGTTGATTAGTGTGTAATTAATTACTTTAACATTCTTCTTTAGCTGACAAAACCTCCTCTTGTGCATGGATCCTTCCAGGCCCAAATAGAGCTTGTCAAACATGTTGTTAACATTCAAATTTAGCAAAAAAATATTTAAGAGGAATCAAGATTGTCTTACTAACAAGTTCAAATAAGTCACTACTGAAATTCTCAGCTTGTCCAAACGTAAAATTCTCAGTCTACAATTAAAGTAAGATCAATAAAAGTGACAGCTGCAACATTCATTTTACCATATGTTGGATGGTGGATAAGATGGACATTGAATCTAACCCTCATATGGTTGAGGAATAGGAGTTTTCCTTATTCTATTCATGGCTGTTATAGTGATGTCAGATCATGTGATCTTATATGCTAAGTTTGATGCATGGGCTCTTTTAAACTTAACTTTATTTCATATGAAAGAATTCTCAATACACCATGATATTGGCGTAATAGTGCTCATTTCTAGATGAACTGTAGTGTACTTTCTTTTGTTATTGTAAATTGTTCATAATGGGTTAATAACTATAAACTCAAAAAAAAACAAATTTATATATCCAATACCAATTAACTACGAAAGAGATCTCGATATTTATCTTTAGAAAATAATAGCCTAAACCAGATGAATAGCTAAATATGGAGAGAACCAATAAATTACAGAAGTTCATGATATCTCTTTATTTGGAAGCATTCTATGCATTCAGAGATAGGCAAAGTAGGCCAACTGTTTAAAAAATTATATGTAGAATCGTATCAAAGTTGGAGTGAAGTATGGGCCAGCTAGGAAAGGAGACACAAATAATGGAGGTAATGATGCCTAAGAAGACAAGGGGTAAGCAGTTCGAGATTTAGGTGTCCAAAAAGCTGCCTAGGTTTTGCAGCAAGTTAAAAGGCTAGGGTGATGGTGAATCTTCTAGTGCAAAGAGGACAGAGGAATGTTGCTCTATCAGTCTCACAGGTTGTAATGTGAGTTTATTTTAATATTAAACTGTTATAATAAAGAAGATTTAATTTATTACAATTGTATTTTACAAATTTAAATCTTAATAAATAATGTAATTAAGAAATATATTATCATCTTTAAATTCAAATCAATTAATTAACTTTTCTTAAAGATTAAGATTAAGAGTCTAGATTGTTATTTATAAAATAATATTACACATATCTATCAAAAAAGGTGGGTGTGAAAATTCACAGCTCTAAAACCCATAACTCTAAAATGCGTCAACATCAGGTTCCCATCTATTAACATCTTTATTATTCTTTTTTTCTTTTTATTCTTCTTCTTGTATAGCACTGGCTAGAGAAACAACCAGACAAGAGTAAATGAGGGAATTTGTTGGAACCAAACCAGCTAGAAATACTACTAATAGGCCACCTAGAGGTTCCTAAACTCGAAGAAACTAAAAAGAAACCTAAACTAAAAGCACAACAAAAATTCCAATGTATGTACAATGTAGGAAAATCCTATTTCAAGAGATGTTTAAGGATACTCATGCAAATCCATTGACTAACTGAGAGAAGTAGGGCCCATTGGGAAAAAGCAATACATAACCATGTAACATTTGAGCACTTAGAAATAATAAGAAAACCCAAAGCAAAATCGTTAACATAGAAGAAACTGTTGTGTGGAACTTCATGCCTAGATAACCACTTTTCATTTTATACTTTTATGAGTTTCTAGATGCATTCTTTCCTTTCATCAACCATATCTTTGTATGTTGATTCGAACAATCCATTACTTTGACATGTTTCATCATTAATAAAAAAAAAGAAGTCATACTAAATCAACTGCATCTGGTACATTTGAATCAATCCTCCTTAACAAAAGAGTAGAACCATTATCATTACCATTTACTTCATCAAACCCATTTTTATTACCAACTAACATAGTCTTAGTGCATTTTGCAACAATTAACTCAACTATTTTATCATATATTATTAATAATGGCCTACATTCTCATGTTCATCAATTTATTCCACAACTTGTAATAATGACAAAAAAACTCATTCTCCACATAGAAAATCATCATCAAAACTTCTAAGTACACAAATTATTTAAACAGTAATAAATTATATATATTAAAATGTTGAATTTTGGCACCTTAGACTATAGACATAAATAGTGTCTTACTCCTGAAATACTAGATCATTTAGGGAACAATGAACAAGGTTAACTTCAATCTTAAGGAGAGATGAACACTTTGATTGATTGTTGCCTTTTTTATTGGACTTTATTAGATTATGGTTTTATATGAATATTCAAGATCTAAGTAAAATCATAGGAAACTGAGAAGTTTTAGCATAAACAATAAGATATAAAAATAGAAATCTACATAGTAGCTTAGATCTAGAAATATGACATAGAGAAGAATTTATAGTTTTAATCTAGAGTAGAAAGTGCTAGACCTGGTTGGAGGGTTACCTATTCCATGAATTTCTTCATATTAAAAGTATAAAATCAAATTTTGTTGTCTACCCTATACACCTTAAGAACTCTCTATGCTTCGATTTAGATCTATGCACACAAAAATAGGAGAAAAACATTGTGTTGTATATGAGATTTCATAAGTAAAGACCCATCTTGGTATTTTCACCTCAACTACAATAATGATTGATAAAAATATAGCTTTTCCTTAGAATGGATAGAGTCAAAAACATGTAAGATTTTTTTTTAAATGATAAATATTACCTTTGATATGAAACCTATGGCTTGAAGTCACACATAAATATTTATGTTTATTTATTAATGTTAATACATGCCTTCATCACAAAGGAACACATAAAAATTTGATCATGATCAATAAAATTTTAGTGCTTGTTCCATTAGTTGTATAAATATACTAGAATTCCTTGAAGATGATTGATTGAATGCTCATAAAATTGATAATTATAAAACATTGAGTTACAACAGGAGGCAAAGTTTTACTTATATGCATCTTAGAACTTTTTACATTTAACTTTGGGGAGGACCAGAAATAAATTTGACCATTATAATTTTATATTTGGAGCCAAAATTCCTAAACAAGGGGCATTGGGCACCCTAGTCCACTAGGACTAGGGAAGACTAGGGAATCTGATGTCCTATTTAACTAGGATGGGGACATTGGATGTGTGATCCCCAATATTTTATGGGAACATTATGCATAACTATAACAAGTGAGTCTAAAATGAGTGTAAAATTGTAAAGGTGTACAATTTACTATATTTTCTTTATCCCTCACATGGAAAAGAGAATGAACTTATACCCAAATTCTTGATAAAGTATACTTGAGCGAAATGTATACTTTCATCAAGACATCAAAGATAAAATATAATACCAATCTTAGGAAAATAGAAGACACCAAGACTTTAATCTCATCAATCTAAAATATCAATATACACGTGATAGAACTATTCAAAATATATAACACACATGAAGAATGCAAAAAGTAAAAGTTGTGGCATCTAAGGTTGTTAAAATCATTGGAAACTAGCTAAGAACTATAATATAACACAAGGTATGATCTCTAAGATTAGTTATTGTTCTTTTTAATTCACATATTCTAATCTCACATTTTTCTCTTGAACTTGTTCTCTCAAGTAGTGATGCTTGATAGAAATGTGCCTGGTCTTTGAATGCATAACCAGGTTCTTTGATATATTAATAACACTTGTAATATCATAAAAATAGTAACCGGATCTATGATCTGTGATCTCAACTGATGAAGATCTGATGGAGATGATGAAGATTGAGTGATACCGAGTATCATGATTGTAGAAATGGTTAGCTCAGTTGTTGTTTTGTTATTTATGTCAAGCAATTGATTAACTTATTTTTATTATGTTACCATATCTTAAGAGGAGAAGTTAAATGAGTGACAAATACAGATCAGACAATAATTAAGTAATGATGATATAGTTGTTTTCTACTATACATTCTATGTTAGCAAATTGGTACAATTGATTGAGTAAGTCAGAAATTGCAAAGAGTTAAAGTTATGAATGAAAGAGTTTGAAATGTCATTCATTGGAGAGATTAAGTTCTTTCTAGGTCTACAAATAGAACAATTTACTGGAGGGAACTACATTACACAAGCTAAGTATATCAAAGAGATCATCAAAACTTTTGGTATGGAAGATTCCAAACATGTTGGAACACCTATGGTTACTAGATGTAAGTTATCTAAAGAGGATAAAACACAAGAGGTGGATAATACTCTTTACCGATCCATGATTGGTAAATTGCAGTATGTTGTTCATAGCAGACCTGATATAGCACACACTATTGGGATTGTTGCAATATTTTCTTCTAATCCAAAGGAAACACATATGTCTGTACTAAAGAGAATTTTTCGATATTTGAAAGGCACAAAAGAATTTGGTTTATAGTACAAGAAAGGAGGTAATTTTGATCTACAAGTCTACACTAATGCAAATTGGGCTAGAAACCTTGATGGTAGGAAAAGTACTAGTGGAGGCGTATTATTTCTAGGTGAAATATTGGTTACATGGTTGAGAAAGAAACAAAGTTGCATTTCATAGTCTACTGTCGAGGCCGAATATGTTGTTGCTGCTATGAATTGTGCAAATGTAGTATGAATTAAATAATTACTTGAAGGTATGCAAGAAGAGATCACAAATCTGGTTACTATTTTTTATGATAATACAAGTGCTATTAATATATCAAAGAACCCGGTTATGCATTCAAAGACCAAGAAAATTTCTATCAAGTATCACTACTTGAGAGAACAATTTCAAGAGAAGAATGTGAGATTGGAACATGTGAATTCAAAGGAACAATTGGTATCAGAGCTAGTAACTCTGAAGTGATAATTTTTAAAGGACTTGAGTTAAGATCTAAAGATGTATAAGAGGGAAGCACCAATGATGAATATGGATCATTTCTCTAGATGGAAAAGTAGGATGAGGTTGCATGTGTCTGGAGTAGGAGAATATGGTTTTTATTTTCTTGATAATGAATATGTTGCACCGACTACTGCACCTTTGACTATCAGTGAGAAAATATAGAAACAAGAACACACAAAAGTTATGATTGAGATTGATTCTACACTTACAGACTAGGAATATGATGAATTTGATGGTTTTACTACTTCAAAACAAATGTGGGATAAGCTTATTTTGACCTATGGTGGAGATCAACATGTTGAGAAGGCTAAAGCAGAAAGTTTGAGAGGAAAATTTGACTCTATGAGGATGAAAGAAGGAGAGAACATAATATAGTACAGTACAAGACTTAAGGATACTATTAATTATATCAGACAAGCTAGTGGGATCATAATAGAGGATGATATTACAAGAAAGATGTTGAGAAACCATTTACCGAGTTATGCTATTCATGTATATGCTATACAAGAGCTAAGATCTATTCCCTGGATGAATGTTTCATAGGATGCTACTATTGGTAAGTTAACTGCATTTGAGTTAAATGATTTTGAGAATAGTTTGCCTACTACATCTAAGATTGAATCTACATTTAAGTCTACTTTAAAGATTGGAAAAGCTAGGGAAGCTGTAGCTAGAGATGGATATTTGAGTAGTGCTAGTGAGAAATTTTATAGTTGTACTAAAGGTCTTGAAGAGTTATTTATTAAATGTGATGAGAAAGAAAGAGAATTTGAAGCTTTTTTGGCTAGAAGGCTACAAAAAAGAAAAGGAAAATACCGAGGTAAGTTACCCTTGAAATGTTTTAACTGTGATAAAATTGGTCACTTTGCATCTAAGTTCCTTAAGAAAGATAAGGAGGAAAATAAAGATAAAAGAGATAAGGACAAAAGAGAAAGCAGATTTATGAGATTCAGAGACTACAAAAACAAAGGTGATAAATCTTGTCATATTGCTAATCAAGGACTAAGTGATGATGATTCTTTTGATAATGATGATGGAAAAGAACTTTCTTATGTTTCTATTAAAGATGATTCCGATGAAGAAGAACCAAGAACCCTAATATCACAAGTAAGTAAGAATGAAACATGGATTATAGATAGTGGTTTCTCATATCACATGACTGGTGACACACTTAAGTTTATTTCCTTGGATAAGCATGATGGAGGATTTGTTAGATTTGGTAATGATCATCCATATCCTATGAAAAGAAAAGGTTCTATAATTATACTAAATAATAAAAGATGTGATGATGTTTATTGGGTTGAAGGCTTAAAGTATAATATGTTGAGTGTTGCACAATTAAACAATACATGTGACCGACTGGAATTTCAATATGGAAAGGTGAAAGTATTTGATAAGGAGGATAGTCTGATTACTACTGGAGTACAATCTAAAGGTAATTTATTTTTATATTGATACTTCTATGAAGAGTTGTCTGTTTTCTAAAGTTGAAGATGTTTGGTTATGGCATAAAAGGCTTTGTCATGTTAATTTTGACAACTTAATAAAAGTGAGTAAGAAGAATAGAGTAAGAGGACTACCGAGATTAGAAAAACATGAGAATGCTATGTACAGAGAATGTCAAATGGGTAAGATGACTAAATATAGTTTTTCAAGAAAGACTCATGTTACACAAGGACTTTTGGATTTAACCCATACTGATTTATGTGGACCCATGAGGACTCAAAGCTATTATGGAGAAAAATATTTTGTTTGTGGATGATTATTCTAGAATGATGTCTGTGGTGTTTTAAAATAAAAATATGATGCATTTCAAATATTTAAATGGCATAAGGTCTGAGCTGAAAAATAAATTGGAAGACAATTGAAATGTTTGAGATTCGATAGAGGAGGTGATTTTACTTCTTATGAGTTTACACTATTTTGAAATGAGAATGGAATTAAGAGACAGTTGTTAGCACCAAGGACACCATAGAAGAATGGGATTGCTGAGAGAATAAATAGATCTATTGTTTATTGTGCTACGATAGTGATGATTGAGAAATGAATTTCACAGAACTTTTGGAGAGAAGATGTGAGTACTGTTGTTTATACATTGAACTGAGTACAAATGAAGAAAGGTACCAACAAGACACCTTATGAAATCTGGAGTGAACTATATTTGAATACATGATTTACATATATGCAATGTATTTTTGTTTAAGTTATTAAGTTATTTGGTGAATCGGTTACTACTGTATTCAATGTTACCATGTGAATCAGTGAGTTTAGTTTTAAGTATTTAAGCTTAATTTTGTTTGATTCACCCCCCCTCTCAGTGGACCAACAATTATAATCCTCAATGACATACTAGTTGTAATTTGCGAAATGAGTCACAAAGATAAGCAAGTTGCATTATGATAAGTTACTCATACAAAATTGAAGGTCACACATGGGTCTTGCAAGTTTTGTTGTGCTAGGTAATCTTCATGCCAATATATATTACACGAAAAAACCCTTATATTAGTTTTGTTGTGCTAGTTAAGTTTTTTTGTGCTAGGTAATCTTCATGCCTTTGGTAATCTTAAATATTGTACTACAAAATGGGTGTTACAATAGAACCAAGAAAATTTTAGACATGGTACTTCAAAATGGGTACGACAATGACACCAAGAAAATCCTGTAGCATTATAAAAGTGTATAAACTAACCTTATGGTGTGTGCACAAAGTGAAACATAAAGTAGATTGTATATCCTCACCTTAAAATGATTGGATATGGGAACCAAAATTAATTTATGTAATTTGGTATACATCCAAAGATACACATGTCACAATATTAAAATGCCCCCAAAAATAGGAAAATAAAATGTGAAAGTTAAAAATTACACGTAAAATAATACAGGGGATCTATAATTTGGGGTTAGTATGTATATCAGATAACTCATGTATTTTATTATGACCATTTTGAATTGACCTCTTCCCCTAAATGCAATAAAACTTAAAGAACAAAGGAAGAGAATCACATTAAAAAAAAAAGGGTAAAAAGGGTAGTTTTAGGTAAACATGGGATAGATTAAAATACCTTAATGCTTTGCATCACCCCAATCAAATAATACAAAATCACACTTAACGACAGAAAATATTAATGAAATATAGAAGAATCAAGATACAAATAGGCAAATACCATAATAAAAATCTTGTTCTTTTCAAGTTTTTTAGTGCGAACAAAGCCTCAAGGATCATCCAAAGAAATCTTAATAAACCAACATAAATTACAATAAATACACAATGTGGAAGTAAATTACATGTAAGAAAACACATAAAAAAAGTTGTAATAAATAAACAAAATATTATAGTAAATTATTCTTACTCATCATTATATGACGATGGTCAAATATATGCTAAAGGAGTCATGTCTAGTGTAGTAGATAGACCTATGTCTAGTAACAAACATGGAACATGCTCTAATGATGGATCATGGTGTGTGTATGTACTACGTAGAGTTAATTATATAAAAAATATCAAGGGTGACTTGTTATATTTTTAGTAATTTAAATCATGTTATCCAAATCGTCATAAAAATTGATCACTATAGGTGTGATAGGAGGAAGATAAGAATCCATTAAAATTGACAACTTCAACTTTTGGATATGTTAGGATAGATTAGGATAATATATAGGGGAGAGTGATGGCACAGAAGGTTGAGGGAGCATTACCAAATAAAAATAAATATTTATTAAGGGGAGAATCACTTATTGTAGAAAGCTCATGAACCTTGGCATGATATCTTCATTTTTCTTTATAGGATAGAAGAGGTTGAACCACAAAATACATGCTAGGAACTGTAGGAGTAGGGAGGATTCCTAGTGCAATGTGTGGCTCACTTTCTAACTCTGAGGAAGGAAGAGATGATCCTAAAATCATAGACATAGGAGATTTTTGGTTGAGATTGTTGAGGAAAAAAGTAGTCAAGTTTGAATTTTCCACATGCATCTAGACAAGGGTTGTTAACCATGATGATATATATTTTTAATTGTCCTCAAAATTAATGAACTTCAAACACTTAATAAGACTATGGAAGGGAAAATTCTCATGGATATGAGCCAAGGACAAGCCAAATTCATAAAAAAATGGAGTAAGGTTGGGATAATGGTGAAAGAGAAATCTAACCATTTAGATCCAACTTCAATTAGAAGGGTTATAGAACCAATTATGCTACAAGTAAAATCATCATGTACCTTAATCAATACTTTAAGTTCATAAGTGTCCTAATATAGCTCATAAGTATAATTATGTTATATTGTTACCATATTAACCATATATATTGGGTCAATAATTGGTTGATGTATAGGTTTGTTGCTAGTTCTAGTGGTAATGGACAATGGTGCATCAGGTACATTTTTTAAGATATCACATGAGATAAAGGAGATATTAGGCTCATATCTAGATGTAGGCTTATCTTGTTCCATAACATTAACTACAATTTAATCTTGGTTATTCATAGTGCATTAGCAGATATATAATTATCATTATTATGATCAACAACATTTTTGGAATGGGGAGAAAAATATTGATAAATATTTACAAAATTTTGTCAGGTGGTACTATGGATTTATTTCATTTATCATTAACACTCTGAACATGTATGATATTATTTTTAATTAGGTTTTTACTTTCAATTTTTTAGATGCATACATTTGTTTGTATAATGTCTAGGAGTATGATGATACTAATAAAGGGCCTTTACGTTAAATATAAGAGGCAAATGATTTAAGATATCTATGGGATGGAGGAGAGGAGCATTAATCATATTCTTGTTTAACAATCAAAGCATAGTGAAATATAAAGACTCAAAAAACTACATAGTGAAGTAGTAATTCTTTTGTTTAGAGTAAAATTTAGTTACAATAGAATGTGTTTTAGTCGCAAATTAAATTTCAATGTTATTTCAGTAATGGTTGTTTATCTTAATAATTTTCTTATTTTATTTATCAAAAGCCTTCGTAAGTTTGATGAGCCTCTTCAAATTTATCAATTGGAGTCATAGGTGAATAACCTTCATATTGGATAATCAAAATTTTAATATCACAAAGTTATGTGCACAAATGTGTGAAATATGGATATTTCATAAAGAAAAATCTTTTCTGTAAAATATTATATTATAAATTATGAATAATAAATTTTTGAAAATCAACATTAAGAAGAGCAAGAAATTAGTGAATACAAAGTTGGATATCTATTAATAAATTTTAATTAAATTGTTCAAAGATAAATATTGTGACTAATTAATGAATGCATTTTCATAAGAAATAAATTTCATAAATAAGTACATATAAATATTTAAAAAAATTGGAAATAAACTTAGATTTTTTTTAATAAAAAATAGTGAAATACTATGTTGGGTTTACCAAATTCACTATGATCTGATCAATTAATTCATTTGAATTGAAGTTACTATTATAATCTAGTGGATTGAAATGTGATCTTGCATTAACCCTAGTTAGGGATTTTATAAAACTATCATCTCCTTGTTCAAGTTTAGGTTCAGGTTGTTCTTTACTCTCTTATGATATTTATTCATTTGTTTCTAACTCCACATAGCTTACATCTTCAATATGTTGACCTCTTCTCTGGGCCATTTCAAAAACTTCCAATCTAGCTGCAATCTACCTCAACATATACAACACAATTGGATCTTCATCTCTCCTTCCACCTCTAGTATTTCTTCTTTGAGCCATTTTGAGTGAATACTCTATAATTACGGGTCACATCCTCACTCTACCACTCAAAAAACTATAAGATTTAGGACTTCACAAACTTAGGAACCACAATCTACAACAAAAAAAATCAAAAACTCACTTTGACACAACTTGGTGTAGCTAAGGATAAGAAAAATCTCAAATAAGTCAATCCAATCCTTGCAAAAAGTGTCACACAATGGAAAAAACACAAATTATGGAGATATATGAAAGATTTTCTTTCTTACTATCATCGAGAAAACAAGTACAAAGAATCTGCAACGTGCAGTCTAAAGTTCTAGACATATAGGCCTAATTATACAATGAAAATCCTTACAATTTCCTAGATTCAAGGTATATGAAGGTAATATTATGAGCCCCCCACTAGGAATAATTACATAAACTTAGAAATCCTTTACAAGCATGAGGTCAGCCTGGAGATTACATTTCCCAATGAGAAGATAATGTATTACAAAATATAGGCCATGACCTAAATCATAAGGATCTACTTCAAATTAAAGAAATAGGAATCATGATACCTCAAGTAGGTTGGCCAAAAACCTAACAACATGGATAAATGAGTTGTAAAGATTCATCAATCAGGAAAATGATTTGCGAGATCGGAAAACACAAACTAGTTGTAAAACATGAAGAATAGTTAAGTCCCACAAAGAATCTGGAAGATCTCATACGCAAAGTAACCAAATGAGATGCTAACCTTGGAGAAGGTTCAACATGATTCTAGGAACACGCCCTACGGTTTTCAACTACAAAAATCCAAATTGAAGGAATACTGAAAGAAATTAGTGACAGACAAATTGAAAAACTGAAAACAAAATAGTTTTACCCCATTTTAGTATGTATTGGTTCCCACATTTATTTCATATTCTTATAGTACTTATTGGACCTTAAATTAAGATTATAGTTTCAAACCTTGAGGTTTTCCCTTATTTCTAAGTGTGATCCTCCATTTTACCTCCAATTAAATAATTCATTCCCTCACCTTGGACCTATTCATTTATTTTTGTCTTTTTGGATCCTTTCCAACCTCATAGAAACCTTCATTTTCTCCCCCTAATCCTTTTAACCTTCCCCAACATCCCCTTGAAATTTAAGATAATTTTTCATAGGACAAGTCGACTAGCCAACCTTTTCCTAGGAACAAGTCAAGTACCTGACTTGTCCTTGACCTTTTGGGTCCAAATTTTACCTTGAGCCTGATGTCGGGGTTTTGATCTGAGATTTAGATTCTTGGTTGGCCTTGTTGAGTTTGAATCCCCAAGATGATGCATTTAGTATATAAACCCCCTATCCCTCTTCATTTGGGAATTCCATATATTGTTCTCAAGAATTCATGAATAATAAAGAAAAAATGAAGTTCAAGATCTCTTTATTAATCAAGCATATTCCAAGTCTTCAATCCTTCTTCTTCATCATCAAGATTTTTGGAAAAATATGACATTCATTAGTAAGGGATTTGTATTCATGATTTCCTATTAGGTTTTTGTGCAGTTCAAGCCATTGCATCACCACTTGTGATAACATCCAAAGAGGCATTGCATCATCAAGATATAAGGTAATTTTTTTTTCAGATCTAGCTACCATTTCATCTTTCCTTAGGTAATTTTAATTCAATTTTGATGTTGATTCCTAATCAGGGGTTTGACGAAGGAAAACCCATTTCCACAACCTTTTTCCCCATTTTTATGTGTCAAGGAATAGGTTGTATATCTGTAATTCTGAATCATGACAGTATAGGTACAATTATAGGGTCTGGGAATGTTTCATCAATTCTTTTTAGGAACAAGTCAACTAGTCTAATTGTTCCCAAAATGTCAACTTGTCCTTCCATTTATTAGTGAAAATTTTAGGACAGAAAGATTCAAGTCCCTGACTTCCATATCTTAAGTTAATGCAGAATCTGAGATTTCAGTGATAACTTCAAATTCAAATTCAAAGTTCAGTTTTCCTCATATCATTTCCAGGTGTACTTATTCTTCCTTATTTTCCTTTACAGTTACTTTATCAGATCAGAAATCTTCAATAATCAAATCCCCATTGAGCATATATTTTGCATTAGCAGTTGTTCTCCTTTTGGTTTTGTTAATTAGATTTTTTTTGTGAGGGTTTGTATTCCAATGCATGTATGACTTGTTAAGTAATCTACATCTTAACATTTCTCACCATTTTCTATTATACATTTTGGTGAACCTGACTCATTACATTACCATTCTGATTTTAGTGTTAGATCTCCTTTGTATGCATTTCATTATTAACTTTTATACATTTAGTTTTTTTCTTATATTCATTGATAAAAAGAAAAAAAACATAAAAATTGCATATTCATTCTTGCATTTACGTGTTGAAAACAATAAAAATCAAAAAATATTTCCTTTTCATGTATTGTTAGATCCTTTTTTGCTTTGTTCCATAACATTAACTTGTTTTTTTATAAAATATTTGATATTCTTATCCAAAGTTTTACTGCCTTTGATGATCCATTCAATAATGAAGATTTTATATGTTATATGAAGCCCTTGGTGACTCCATCTCTACTGAATCTTCCTCTATTCCTCCTAAACCCTCCTTTTGTCAAAAGTTTGTTTTAATATGATGCAAGGATATATAGGTTTTACAATAATGCCCTTTATGAACCAATCAATGCTTCCTCCCCCAAATATTCTCTACCTCATGTGGACATATTTATGCAAGAACCTACTTCTAAGCCTTCTCTCAATGATATCTCTCTTTGGGATGAACCTGCATTAGAGAATTATGTCAATTATTCTCTTGGTATATACCTACCCCATGAGACTACCTTTGTAGAAGAGGATGATTTTATGATGGAAGAGGGTGATATTATTGACAATTACCTTAATGAAACTACCTCTCCTCTCTATTCCACTTATCCTCCCTCTAGACATGAAGCACTAATGAGTTACGATTCTTTTTATCCTAAAGTGTTTTTTGAAAGGACCTTAGAAGAAAAGGATGATATCCTTGATTATCTTCCTTTTTCCAAATGAATATTTTGATAAAAAAGAACCTAATCAAGTCAATACCATTCAAGATACTCCTAAAAAAAAAATGATTTTTGTAAAAGGTGACATGCAACCCAATATTCATGCAGTACCATACACATATACTGAAGAGGATAATATCCTTGATGTATTTCTTTCTAAAAATCCAAACTTTAAAAAAGAGGATCCTAATCAAGTCAACCCTATTCAATCTCCATTTCCTTCTTCAATTATTCCTCCAATATAAAGAGGTAAGCCATAAACTCTTCAACATGATGATTGGGGAACTCTAGACTTCAGACAAACTTTATATAACATAGAAACAATCCCTTATTCTGACACATGTATGTATATTGATTGGACATCTTTAAATTTCAACTCAATTCCACCTAAAAAAGGCCCTTGCCTTTTTGATAGATCATACCTCCCTAAAGGACATGACATAGGATGTGTGAAATGAAGAAGTGAAAATAATGAGAAATCTACATCACCTTTTTCAAAGAAACTCTAGATTTCCAACTTTCCCATTTGTCCAATCTATCTATAAATCCCACTCCTAATTTTTCATCACAACACAAGAATATTTTGTGTGAGATTCTTAAAGCCATGTTAATTACTCTTCCTTTGAAAAAAAAATTAAAAAAAATTAAAAAAACATAAGAAAAACCATTCTTCCATTTGTATGTATCATCAAATTTAAGGCCATAAGACTAATGAATTTCATAACTTGAAGTGTAAAATTTAAGAACTCATTGATTTTGATATGATTTAAATGAAATCTAATAATTAATGGCACCTTTTCCATGATCATTCTAAGTAATATCTATGTTCCTATTATGTTTCTCCTTACTATGTGACATTGCTAGCCTGTCCTTGATGAGCTCATTGTCATTTATGGTGGTGCAATTTTATGACACAATCATACTTTGTGAGCATCATAATAGTCCTTATTACTTGTCTACTCACTTGGGTGGAAAGGGAACTATTTTACTCTCTGATTTATCTTAAGGACCCATTTTCTCTGTTTGTTGACTCATTTCTTTTATAACATGGTGTCCCTTATTGCATGTATTTGTTGTTTTACATAAGGATATTCTCTTTGTTGAGAGATTTACATCTCGAGTTGCAACCCTATGATTTCTTGAAAGTGCATGTATATTATAAATGAAATTTAACTTAGGGGGCATAATGTATCATAATTTATCAAGTATCCCATTACCTAGCATTGGGAAAGGTGTTTATACTTGATCCTCCTTCCTCTTTTTCTCTTCCTTTCCAATATATCAGATATCCCTTGTGCATTTGATTCTTTTATAACATGATGTCCTTTCTTTCATAGATTTCTTTTTATACAAGGATCTCTCTTTTTAAGGAGATTTACATCCCGAGTCGCAACCTTATGCTTTCTTAAAAGTGCATGTTTATTATAAAAGATCTATCAGATAGGGTATATAATGGGTTATAATTTCCCATGCTTTCACTCTTGGGGGGAAAGGTTTCAATTCTCAACCTCTTATTCCTTTCTAAGGATTCACTTTCTCTAGGTTATGTGCTCTTTTTTATCACATGATATCCTTTGTGGAACAAATCTGTTTGTTTACGTAAGGATCTTCTCTTTTTTAGGAGATTTATATCCTGAGTTACAATCTTTTCCTCGCTTGAGAAGCACATGTCCATCCTAAAAAAATTCTTGTACTTGGGGACTTAAAGTGTGTTATCCTTCATCAAGAATCCCTATTTCACCTAACAATATGGGGCTACAAGGGTGCATTCTTGTTCTCTTCCCCTCTTTATCTTGAAGATGTTATCTTTGTCCAAGATCTCCTCTTTAAGGTAAATGTCTTGTAACCAAGATCTCTTATTTTCAAGGGTCTCTTCCCACTTGCGGATATCCTTTCATGATTATATATTTCCTTGGTCAAAAATATATTTTAATCTTTACTGAGGGTATAAGGATACATTGTTGATTTAAGGATATCTTATTGTTGTTGGAAGTAGGTATCCTGTTCTCTTTTTCTTATGATGCCACCGTCATCCTATGTTGTCATCATAAAGAGAGGGCATATATACGACATTTTTTTGTATATCATGCACAATTTTTTTGTTTATTGATCCCTAAGGAGATAATGATTTTCTTAGGACTAATCACCTTTTTGGATCCCTATGGAGTTAATTATTTATGTAGGATTAATCTCCATAGCTTTCCCTGAGCGTAAATTTTTTCAAGCCGCCCTTGAGAAAATGTTTTTTCAAGCTAACCCTGAGAGCAAATTGTTTCAAGATGACTCTGTGCGCAAAAAAATTTTAAACCATCCCTGAGTGTAAATTTTTTCAATCCTCCCCTAAGTGCATATTTTTTCAAGGTAGAATTGTCTAGAATAGTGCAGCTTTCTAGACAATTGATTATCCTTGCCTCTTTCTTTGGGATCAGTGAAACTAGAATAAAATAGCTTTCTAGCATTTCCTTCCCCTCTTCTTCTTCTCCCATGAATCACCTAGCATAACACAACCTCATAGCCTATTATATTTATGGTCCCTCTTTCTTCCCACCATGATAGTGGGTTAGACCATGGAGTCTTGTCTTATCTTTGATGTATGCTCTTTCTCTTTTTAGGTAACCACGTGTGCTTTTGCAATATCTTTCTAAGCATTATGCTAGCAGTTGATACATTTTATTAAGCGAGGTTGCTTCAACTATTTGACTTGGAATCTTAGTAAGCTTTATGATTTTTTTATGTGTCCTTGCATATGGATGTATGAGTTAAGAACCTTGTTTTGGGGGCTTGTGTCCTTAAACTTACCAATATCTTGTCTCTTTGTAGTTTTCCTATGATTTTCATCTTTCTCTCTCTTTCTTGTACTTTACCATGAGCACGAGGAGGAATCATACTCCTAATAAAGTGGGGACTAAATGTATCATCCTAAAATAAGCACCCTTAATTAGGTTCTCAATTTAGTCACATTTTCGTATGTATGGGTTCCCATATTGATTTCATGTTCTTCTAGCACTCATTGGACCTTCAAATTAACATAATTTGTTCAAACCTAGAGGTTGGACCTTATTTCTAAGTGTGATACTCTATTTCCCATCCAATCAAATAATTCATTCCCTCACCTAGGAAATATTCATTTATTTTCCAATTTTGGGATCCTTTCTGACCTCATAGAAACCTACATTTTCTCCCCCTTATCCTTTTCATCTTCGTCGGCATCCCCGTAAAATTTGAGCTATTATATCCTGGCACAAGTCAACTAGCTTACTTGTCCTTGGGAACAAGTCGAGTACCTGACTTGTCCCTGATCTTTTGGGCCCAAATTTTGTCCAGAACACGATGAAAGGATTTTCATTCAAGATTTAGATTGTTGGTTGGTCTGCCTGAGTTTTAATCCCCAAGATGACCCGTTTAGTTTATAAACCCCCTACCTCTCTTCATTTTGGGTAACTTCCATATCAATTTTTCAAGCATTCATGAACAATCAAGCAAAATTGAAGTTCAAGATCTCTTCTTCAATCAAGCATTTAAGTCTTAAATTATTCTTCTTCATCATCAAGAATTATGGCAAACTACACCATTCATTATTTAAGGCTTTAGTTCAGGTTTTTGTAGAGTTCAAGTTATTGCATCAATACTTATGATCACATCCAAAATGGGCATTGCATCATCAAGGTATAAGGTAATTTGTGTTTCTGATCTAGCTTCCATTTCATCTTTCCTTATGCAATTTAAACTCAATTTCAGGGTTAATTCTGAAATAGGGATTTGACCAAGACAAACCCCTTTCCACAACAATTTTTCCCATTTTGTGTGTGTGCAGGAATACGTTGTGGAGCTACAATTCTAGATCTGGGTAGTATAGGTATAATTGCAAGATCTGTAAAAGTTTCATCAGTTTTTTCCTTGAACAAGTTGACTTGTTACAAAAAATTCAACTTGTTCCCAAAAATTTGACTTTTCCTTGCCATTTTTTATTGCAAATTTTAGAATGGAAAGGTTCATATCCCTTCCTTCTAGATCTTAAGTTACAGAAAAATCCAAGATTCCAGTGACAGTCAAATTTAGATTGAAAGTTCAGGTTTCCTCATATCATTCCGAGGTACACTTATTCTTCCTTCTTTTCCTTTGCAGTTACTTTATAAGATCAAATATGTTAAGGAATCAAATCCCCATTGAGCATAGATCTTGCATTATCACCCACTCTTCTTTTGGTTGAGCAAATCAGATTGTCTTTTTGAGGGTTTGTATTCAAATGTATGTAGGACTTGGTAAGTAATCTACATCATAGTATTTCACACCATTTACTATATACATATTCTATTCTCCTATGCTAATAATAAGTCTAAGTTTTTTTGGCCTCTCGACCACTTGAAATAATCCATGTTGCAAAATTAATTAAAGAGCACAAACCTTTATAACATCAAAATGAATTATAAACTATATTAAAAACAAAATGATCAGTTTTTTAATATATTTAGAATTTTATTTTATTGATCTTCCATGTTCCATGTGCTTGATGATAATAGTCCTTCCTTAACTATCCCCTATCATTTCGATCACAAAATAGTTAGCATTATTATGGTTTTCGATATTTTTTAGCAATCTTAATTTTATTTTCACATTTTATTCAGTATTAATGTTCCTTCAACTAATGGTGAAAGGAAGAAAAACAAATGCAAAGGTAAAAAGGAAAATATTAGCTAAAAATAATGAGATTTCCTTTTCTCGTCAATTAGTGTGGCTCAAGACAAATATTATTTATGTATTTATTCCTTTTGGGAATCATGATCAAATAATTTGTTCATATAAAAATATATAGTAGTGTTTGAATTTATAATCATACCATCATTAGTCTAACTCAATGTACAATATGAGGATTAAATTATGGACTTCTTCTTATTTATAATAGATGATGATGATGAGACCATGGCATACAACAAAATGATGACAACCTAAAAAAGAAAGATTAAAAGAATGTTTAGATTTGATTTAAAAAATATAAAAAAATCATAAATATTAGATTTAAAAATAAAATTAGAAAACTAACCTTACATCAAAAAATCTATGGCGTGTAACATCAAAAGGTCTACCAAAATGAAAAAATTAAAGTGCATCCTTTTCTAATTATCTATTTTATTTAAAAAAAATAGCAACTAACATGTGCAACTAACTTTAGTAAAAAGACAAGTTTATAAATAATACTAAAATAAGTTACATATTTGAAAAAGATAGATAGGGGTACATATCTAACTAGATGTGAGAAGTAGAAGATCTATTATAATATGTGATTTCCTATCATATGTGAAAATGTGAAGCTCTAATATAGTGGGAAATGACTTCTACTTGTAATCTGTCTCATTAGATGTGCGACTAAAGTTATAACCTCTTCACTAGAAACTTTGATATTGTATAGTGGTTTTGAACATATTTTATGACTTCAAACTTTGCACCTTTGAAATTCAAAATCTCTTTTATATGTATTATTTGATAATGGTGGTGTTTAGAAGTACTCTTTTAAATTAATATTGTTAAGGAAATGAATTTGCCTAGAATCTCACCTCACACCTTAGTCAAGTCCTTATTTTCATTCAATGACTTTGAATAAGTTTGAAAAAATAAAAAGTAGAAATGAAAAAGCCTATTTTTCCCTTTCCTTCTCAAATGGTAATATAATTATTTAGATAATCCTTTTGTGAAATGTCAATATATCATTATTAAATGGTAAATTAAATTGAGGCATTTTCCTTTTATACAACACCTAACATGGCTAGAAATTTAAAATATTCATGTTTGCATTGATAGCAATTAGAAATTGTAAGTACATTGGTTTAGAGACATATTTAGTATTTGGAATTAGAGTTTGGGGGTCAATCCTACATGTAGAATTTGAAATAGGGTTAGGGTCACATCTATAATTTGAAATCAAGATTGAAAATAGAAAATTTGTACATTAGCATGAAACCATTAAGAAAAAATAATTCAAAATTCATTGAACTATATATAAAACACCAATTGTTACATAGAAAGACAATACCTATATTTAAAACAAATTTTTTTTTCAAAAAAAATATATCATTAAAATATTAATATTTACTTTATATATCTTATCAGGTTGGGTGCCTAGCTCGATTGGAAAGAGCTTCCTATGGTAAATCACAAGGTCACAAGGTCTAGTCTTCCCCCAAATCATGTGGTACTAGATGATGTGTCCTGCTAGTGTCACCGATCACAATAAAAAGTTTACTCAGTGCACTACTTTTAATAGGGGATGATATAACCGATTCCTACAGTTTAATATTTTTTTTAATATATTTATCAGATGGAAATGTTACTAGTCAAAGTTCCTTAAATGTGTTACCTTATATATTACAATAACTTATTTTCTTATTTGGTAATATGACCTTGATTATAGATTACAATTATCTTCCTCGAGGTGGGAGAGTAGAGGTTCCATATTTGAAACAGATGCGGAATAATTTTCTTGGCCCAAATGCATTTTTTTCTTATGATTGGTTATTCAAAATTGATGCCCTACATGGGATAATATATGAAAAAAGCTTCCAATAACCCTCTCTTTGTGTGTTGCTTCATAATAGTGAGGAATGTGCTCACGATTTCTTTCAATATTTTTTTCTCTAGGGAGATTTGACATCTCTAGTGAAGAGTTTTGAATGAGGCTTATTTGTGTTAAGATATTTGATGGAATCAATTATATTAAATAGAGGACATGAAGGCTCCTTAAAAATAAAAAATACAATAGTGAAGTGATAAAAATAACAACACTACAAATTGTGACAACTTAAACTTTAAGATTACCATTAGTAAAGAAACTAAGAAATCCTAAGAATAACATACTAAAAAAAAGACTAAAAATAGGTAAATATTCTAATACCCTCCCTTAATGTTCATTGTACTACCCTATATAAGACACAATTTCCAGGTCTCTTGGTCAAAGATGCATAAAAGGTTGCTCCTCTTTAGACCACTTTGTTGTTACTGAGACCCTTCCTATATCTGTAGAATGTTAATGACAAGATTACCAAAAACCATCCAACATGGTGTTGGGTAGCAAAGCTATCATTCCTATAGCCAAAGACACCAAGATGAATCTGAAATGGAAATTTTGAGGAAAATTGCCAAACCCTTTAAAGATGAGCACTATGCCCCAAAACAAACTACAAGATACCATGATTTTCTAAGACATTTTGTAGATGAGAACTACGACTCAAAATAGACTGCAAAAAGCCACAATTTTTGTGGAAGAAATCAACAAAATCCTAAAACTAAGAATGAGAACCTATGATTTTTAAGGACAAAATCTTGCAAAACTGAGACATCGAAACATATAGCTTCTTTTAGGAAAAAATTATTAAACCTTACAATAATCTTTTAAGGAAGAAAAAAATTAGAAAACCCATAATACTTTTTTTAGAAAATAATTATAAAGCCAAAAAAAAAAATCCCACTTGAACAAGCAATTTGGCAAATCATAGAATGCATGAACAATGTTTAAGGAGAAAAATTCAAAAACCAGACAGTTTTTGAGATGAAAAGTTGATTAAAAATCCATCACTAATTTTTATGGTGAGAAATTAGAAACCCTAGAAATATTTTTTGAGGGAAAAGTATTAAAAATTGTGAAATAATATTTGAGGAAACAATTATTTAAAGTAAACCACAAATTTTAATAGAGAAAAATTAGAAAAGCCCTCACATGATTTTTTATGGATAAAAAAATCAGAAAATCCTAGTTGTTGCTAATTTGATGAAGGAAATTTCATGACCTTCAGTAGACCCATAAAATCATGCAGAAAACCCTCAAAATTTACAGATAGAAAACAAGTTAAAAATACCCTCAAAATTTGCATTAGAAAAAAACCATCAATTATTTTTTTCATAATCATAGGCCCTCCCGTGAGGAATTCAGACCTAGATTGACACCCACTCTAATACCATGTTCAAATATTCGATGTAATCCAATGTATTAAATAGAGGAGAGAGACTCCTTAAAAATAAGGATTACAAGGTTGAAGCATAAAAAATAGTGATGCTAAAAATAGAGACAACTTAAACTTTAAGATGACCATTAATAAAGCAACTAAGAAATGCTAAGAATAGTATACTAAAAAGAAGACTGAAAATAGGAAAATATTCTAATAGTTTTCTTGCTTCCTCGTTGGCAGTGTTTGGGGTCATTTGGGTAAGCCTCTCGTTAAGACCCCTTTTCTTCGAGTAGCCTCGGTTCTTGGGCTTACTTTCATTGTATAACATATTTGGTTAGAAATGAATCATAGGATATTTCATGATGCAAAATTGGAGGTTCAACAATTGTGTATGAGAATTGTTCATTCAATTAAGGTTACTATTTCAG
The DNA here is from genome assembly GCA_018584345.1 of Thuja plicata. NCBI lineage: Eukaryota > Viridiplantae > Streptophyta > Pinopsida > Cupressales > Cupressaceae > Thuja > Thuja plicata. The sequence continues at coordinate 4,425,588 of MU224078.1, read as the reverse complement.
CCTAAGTGGGATGTTTCTAATGTAGCGGACCCCAGTATGTGGATATTTTTAGAAGGTTCATTTTTTTTGCTTGGGGGATTGCTACTACTACTAATGTTGTAAGATGTAGAGAGGCTAGACGAGTTAAGAGGAAGATTGATAGTGTCGGCCAGTGACTTCCTCCTCCACAAAGAGCTCTGAAGATAAATATTAATGAATCTTCTAGTGGGAATCTTGGTCATGCTAGTGTAGGTGGAATTGGGAGAGATAGTTCTAGTGATGTTCAATTTTTTCTTCTCCATTTATAAAGTGATTCAAACAAATAACTTCATGGAGGCTCTTGCCATCTTGTATGATATGAACTAGGGTTGCGCTCTTGTCTGGAGAAGGATTATCTGTGAATCTGATTAACAAGTGGTGGTGGATATGTTAAATGAGCAACATTTAAACAATGCTAATTGGCACTTAGCTATGGTTATTAGTTAGTTTGTAAGTTTGACAGGGTCTTTAGAATCTAATATCTTTTCTCACATTCCTTGTGAGTGGAATAGAGTAGTGGATTGCTTGGCTAGATGGTCATCAAAGCAAATGAATGGCTGGAATGTTGTTAATAAGGGAAATTTGCCTTTAGATTTATCTCACATATTGAAGTAATTAGTTGTGGAAGATAGGAATGTATAAATGTATGTTTTGAATTATACTATTGAACATTCTTACTTTGTAACTTTGTTTTGTCTTTAATAAATTTTATCCTTTCTCAAAAAAAAAAAATTGTCTTCCTCGAAGCCTTTTAAGCTAGCTAATAAACTAAGCAAGAAAACCAAGAAGAAGGAAAAAGTAGGGCACAATAAAGTCTTTTAAAAGCTATTTTAAAATTGAATCCCGATATTTTAAGTGATAAGCACTGAGAAGAAAACCCCGAATGAGGTGGATACCTTGGTAGCACATTACCCATATGTATACACCATTGGAGCACATGACCTAGCTGTAAAATGCTCAATTGTCCGTATTCACATAGAAATTGGAAATTGTCCAAAGCCCACATGCGACAATGCCTCAAAACCCAAGTAGACAAAGTTAGAAAATGGAAGCCCGGTCATTTTCCAGATGAAACACCACACGCAAACATTGTTTGTATGTACGCCCACAATTTACTATCCACACAGCATACCTGATTTTCTTGGAGGGGTTGCAGGTGAGGCCCAAAATGTCCCAGCCTGGTGATGACAACCATGAGGTTAGTATAGTAAAAAACAAGGAAGAAGCGTGGAGAAATGAAGAAGACGCTGACTTTAGATGAACATGCGCCGCCCTTGTGGGTTTTGGAGGCACCACAGTTGCCCTGTTCCGCACTTGCACGACAGCCTTCCATGCATTTCTCAACCCTTTGTCTGCCCTCATGCCTCTCCACCCTCGTGATTGCTGCACTTCTTCTACGTCCTCGATTTCTCCAACCTTGGATTTCCAACATAACTTTATCACACACTTTCTATTGTATTTGCCCACACCCCAATCCTCTGCAGGAAAATGCCATTTTAATGCAAGCTTTTTTTCACTGTGGAAATCATTGGCCCTGGAACTTTCAAAGATGGGATGCCTGGGTAAAAAAATGGCATTTCTCGGTCTTGTGCTAATCATGCTGCACATGACCCCTTGCAGCTGCTCTTCTCGTAAACTCACAGGTATTAATGCTTTCCTGATGGATTTCAATTGAACCCAACTTGCAGAACTGTCACAATTTCTTCATGTTTTGATGTTGTAGCAGTATTTTTGTTACTATTATGGCATTGAATTTGCCCAGGGTTTCTGCAATCACCTGCATTGAGAATAGTAGCAAGATGCAGTTGATTTCAGAAACTTTAGACAATGTGGTACACTGCAGAAAAGATAATTTTCATGAGTTGGTATGGACTTCACCAAGATCAATTTCTTACAGTCTATTAGATTGAAATGTATAAACCTTAAACTGTGCCTAGTTTTTTGTTCGACATTTCGAATCACATTCAGCAGTGTACATAGAAGTTTATGCATCTCAATTGTGGGGTTGTTGAGGAATGGAAATGCTCTTTTGTGTGAAAAGAAAATGCTTTGTGTTGCTAGATCTGTATTTCTTTTTATGTATGTAGAAGTTTATGCGTCTCAATTCTAGGGTTGTTGAGGAATGGAAATGCTCTTTTGTGTGAAAATAAAATGATTTGTGTTGTTAGACCTGTATTTCAATATAAAAAGAAGAACTCGTCTTATAGATGGAATGTTTTGAAAAGTGAAGAATGAATCATGCATTTTGTAGAGGTAGATTTGTATTTTATTTATTTTTTCTGTTTCTTCCAACGCAAAACTTTTCAAAAGTAAAACGTACATGGTACGAAGCTATGAACAGTGGATATCTTGACCGCAACACAACTTTTTTTTGTAATCTCTTCCTTATTTTATGTAGGCTTAATCTATTTGAAGCATTTTTAGGTTTTCAGTCTTCCCTTTGAAGGATTGTTGGAGTACAGTTTGGTGGTCCACAGTTTTCAACATGAAACGCCAATGTATGTAATTTTGGGTTTCCATGTTTCTCCAACATGGAATATTCGTACATTTTGGTTTAAAAGTTCTTTAGAATGTCCTTTTCAAAACCGTTTTGAATTTTGATATTGTCATCAGTTTCAATCTGTCCTTTTTCTACATCCAAAGTGTAGGAATCCCACCACATAGAGTTCCACCAAAGCTCTGTGTGGCCAGATATTCATGGAAACAAATGTAGATTACGCTGATTTGCTTCTTTCTTTATGCCTTAATCTTCAGTATCTTAATCCTGTCATGGTATAGTAATCTGCCATAACAGAAAATGGTTATAGATTTCTTTTTTCTTCCAGATTTTCGCTTCCTTAGGATTAGCAGATGCTATTTCACTTGTTGAACGTGGTGGTAGTCCGATACCATGAATTTTATTTCCACCTCCCTAGTGAAGAGTTGTTTCCATACGAGATTATAAACCCTATACCTTTTTTGCTAATGTTTTTGGTGCTTCTCTCTCTCTCTTTTTCCAGATACGGTACAGCATCCATTAACTGCAGTATTCACTATGCCAGTGAAGATGAGTAGTTTTTCTGTAGTGCAGGTAAGGATTTCTCATTCACAACTAATATTACTTCTAGAATTCACAGAAAATAGATGTAATCTTCCTCTTTATGGCCTTTTGCAGAAATCTACTACAAAAACATCACAGACTCATTTCTTGAAGGGGTGGATAGAGACATGGAGTACAAAACACCCTAGACTCTTTCTGCATGAAGTGCATACAGGCCCAAATCCCATAAGCAATTCGTTTCCCTGGGCTAGGCGCAAACCAGTACCACAATCTCCATAAGACTTCTCATTTTTACCACAGTTTAAACCAATTTGAGTGAGTACTTTTCTATGGAGCTGATGGTTGGATACCAGCTGCAAACCCTAATTTCTCTATATATGAATAATTGTTCCTATAAATAATTTAGTTTCTGTCTCCAAAAAGTTAAAAAAGAGGTAATATTGGGCTCTACAATGACCCAGTGAGATAGCAAGTACTAAACTGTTTAGAGAAACAATGATCAAAATATATACATTTGAGAGCCATTTAAAAGAACAGATGGTGAACACAACTTATAGTCTCATGTATACTTCTGTTTTTTCAGATAACTTATATTGCAAATGTAACAGGTCTTGTTCATTCTTGTGTACAACAATGGAAATTTACTAATTTAAGTTATATGCAGTTACTAAATGAAAATTTGAGGTTTTGTTACTTCCAGCAGCTCTATTCATTATTAGCTATGAATTAGCTCTATTTATTATTAGCTATGAATTGGACATTAAATATGGGAGATTGCTAATATTCTGGCTTGGACAGGAATAGGGTGTTCTCCATTGCTCACATGGTAGAAGTGGGAGCTGATAGTTTACAGGATTTTGGTACATTGTTATCATTTTTATATAAAAATAAGATAATTATTTGATATTTAATTTAGTATAATATTTTATTATAATTATTTAATATTTATTTTAAAAGGACTTTTTGTCATCAAACACGTATACTATTCGTTAGCTTACTATGAGTATACTGAATTACTTTCACACACGATAGCTTCCAGTTCTGTGTGCAGATAATTATTGTAGTTCTTGAGACACTAACCGATAAAGGCACACTAAATCATGTTGAGTCCCTTTTAGGGAATAAAGATATGAGAGTCCCCCCTGGTTCTATGTACATTTTCAAATGGATATGAAATTACATAATTAACCATACATGTAGAGTATCTATTCAGATGGATATGAAGTTGACATGTATTTAAGAGTAATTAAAATATAAAACATTTTCTTTTAAACTTCTTTAAATTAAACAAAATATTATTCTTATATATTGAAATTTAATATTTAAAATGATTACTTCTTTAAACACATTCTCCGTTTTCAACAATCAATTCATAAAGGTTCCTCCTAAAATTCCTAGGGTCTTAAATGTTAATCTTGCCTTATATTTTAATGATAATAAAAGTAATTATTATAAATTATTTATTGCTTATATAACATAATAGATTGATGCAATTATATATTAATAAATATAATATTTTTATGTGGAATTGTGTATCTATGTAATATACATACATTATTACATATCTAATTATCTATTATCCAATTTTTTTTTTATTTCTTTGCATATTTTTAAAATAGTCCATATCTATGGATTTGACCCTCAAATTTTAAAAATTTAAAACAAATTATAACTATCAAATGTGACATATTTCTCATGATTTAATATTATGTAATGATATTTAAATGAATTAACTATGCATCCATTTATCATCTAATACCAAGTAGTGATTGATCAAACTATTAACATATACTATTATAGGGAAAGGGGTTGAAAGGGGTTGACAGCACACCTGAGACGGATTACAAGCCCAAAAAATGGAAAATGATGGAAACCCAGGTTAATTTGGAGGTGGACCTAAGTGGTTCAGGTCGTCGGAGGTCTAATAGAATAGCCAAGGAACAATGCAAAATTAGGATGATGGAAACGGCCTCCAAAGAGCTCTCTCTGTCTGGAAATGCCTCCCACTACACTAACTCCAGAAATGGTTCCTCGGAAGGCTATATGAGCCCGACTAGTAATACTCCCCTGCCCAAACTCCAGAGAACCATATATACCCCCAAGAACCCCAACCCACCCCAGAGCCCCCATCATGATACCCAGGATAAACCCCACACCTTGGCCATGGAGGAAAAATGCAATTTCACAGGCACCCTTAAAAGAAAGTTTGTGAAGCTCGACAAAGAGATTGTTGAGATTAAGAAGAATATGCAGGACCTGATGAACCACTGCATGAGGACCAACAAATTTGCCTTGAAGGTCATGCATGCTTCGGCTACGGCCCTCTGTAATGTGCAGGAAAAGCTGGCGGGTGGTAGGTTGGAAGCGGATGAGGACAACAAGGATCTGTTCCTGTTTCTTCAGGAGGAGTGGGCGAGAACCCTGCTGTCTAAACAACTAGGAGGGAAGAACTAACTCTGCTGTCTATGGTTCGGGTAATCTTGGCTGGGCTTGACCCTCGAATCCCCTGTTTTGCGATTGGGGTTAATTTTGGTTTTTATATGTTTTGGTGTAGCCTTGCGAGGCTTATCGCTGATACTTTTTATGCTACTGATGGTAGCAATTACTCTGGTTTAATCCTTTGGAGTAGTACTATCATTTATGTTTTTGATAGAGGTAGAACTAGAATTGGTGATTTAGATTATACTGCTAAAATGCTTTACAACTTAAACTAGTTCCATTAATATGTTGTTAATGTGCTACTAGTCCTCTGTTCCACGGGCCAGCACCCTCTTGCTGCTTTTTCTATCAAAAACATATACTATTATAGGACCACTTCAATTGAAGCAATACCACTAAGGAGATGAAAATACAATTCATGATGTGAAACTACCACCACCTTAGAGAACTTACACGCCTAAATAGAATCACCCCTTTAATGATTGTTTCAACCATAAAGCTACTATTTCTAGGGGATCATCCTAAGAGAACTTGAACCTAGCAATCCAACATGTTAAAGATATTTAAAATACTATTAGTGATTGATGATCAACAAAACTTAGAATTAGAGACCTAGAATGAAAGATGGTGCATAATTTATTAGATTAGGTTCATGAACAACAAGACAAATCAGTGTCACATAGGATCCAATACTATAGTTTTTTTTTTTTTAATCTAGAGATAGATATATAGATCCATATAGAATCTTAGGTAGAGGGTTTATGTTGATTTTCTTAATTTCTTTTTCTAGATCTAGGTGCCATTATCCATTATCCATCGTATTTGATTTCATAGCTGAAATTTTATAATCCCTCACTATTATTGATTTAAAATTTTAAAATAATTTTGCTATGTTGTAAATATTTTATTTAATTATCCTAGATTACTTCTTGGGAAAAGTATATTTTCCTTAAGCTTTTAGGGAGCTTGTTCAATTATACACAACCTCATTCAACAAAGGCTTTCTCCTTATTTTTAGGGATTTCAAATATATCATTTTTTAAATTTTAACATCTTATCTTTAAATATTTTTTCTAATTTTTTAATTATGCTTCATTGGTACATCCATATTTTAAAGTTTTGTGTTCTCATTTACATATCTATCTTTCACTTATTTTGGGATGATTTACTAATATACATTTAATCTTATCTAATGTTTATTGCTCTCCTTTATATACTATCCATTTGAACCTTTATTACAATCTTGAACCCTACACTTCTAACAATTCAACAACTCTCTATTTTTTTTAAGGACTCCCATGATCCTATACCTTTGGCTTCTATCCTTGCTTCTAATACTATTTTGACATGTGTACATAATTTATGATATGTGATTCTTTAATGCTTGTTTTACTAATAAAATTTTATCATCAAAACAATTATCTATGAAAGCATTATACTAGATGATATAAGTGTCTTATCTTCTTTTAGTGACCTAGTTTCTTATTTTTGTTCCCTTTTTCATACACTTACTATAGTTATTCAAGATTATCATGGGCTTATTTTGTCATTATATCTAGTAATAATAATAATTTTTATTTTCCTTATTTTTATTCTTTAAGCAAATCTCATTCACATGATTTAATTCATGCTACATCAACTATAGATGATATTTGTATGCACCCTAAAATGGTCGCCTAGACTTTGGGCCCCATTTATTATTTTATAAATTTATCAAATTTTTGAATCAATGATTTAGAACATTTTCAATTCAAATCAATTTCCTTGATCAAATTGTAATTAATTCAATTATTCAATTATTTCAATATTTCCTAAGCTTTGATCATTTTAATCTAATTAAAAGATTTAATCTCTCTTTTAATTAAATAAAATTCCTCTTATTTAATTAAAAGATTTAATCTCCCTTTTAATTAAATTCCTCTTATTTAATTAAATTCAATTTCCCCCATTTAATTAA
>MU224078.1:4385937-4401157 GCA_018584345.1 Thuja plicata | reverse complement strand
AAACTCTGTCAGAAGATACTGCTGGAACCCCCACTGAAGTGCATGACCAGGTAGAGAAGACAAGTGTCTGAAGAGCTGATCAATCGAACCAGGAAGCAATAGAACCAACAAGTGAACCCCCCCATAAAGATGAACTGGGAGAGGTGACAGGAACATTGAAATGCAGTACCAGAAATAGCTGCAGAAGAAGAATCAGGAACACCAACAGTGCAACAGAAGCACACACACAGGATAAAGGGCGGTGTCACAGACACATTCTACATGGGCTAATGTCATGGAAGGTACGCTCACTTGACAAGAGTGGATGTGCCTAAGGCAAATGCATCATAATCCCCCCATGGCACTTTATAACATAGTGCGGGTACAAAGACTGAACCAGGTGTACAAGATCTAAGAAATACAGAAGAAGGCACTTTATCTCAGTGCGTTTATAGAACAAAGATGCAACAGAATGAGCATGCAAGCTCAGAAGTCAGAAAGAAGAGTGAACTATGAACTCAGAGGAAGAGATCCCTGGACCTGTAGAACCAAGCACACCACCAGAGGGCATAAACTGCAATACTCGGAGGAGTGAAAACCTGGAGCAGAATCTGGAAGAAATACCACTGCCACTGAATAGTACACAGAATCAGCTTTTCGACGATATCTTGTTTGCCGAAAAAGGAGTCTGAATGAGCCAGATATGACTCCCAAAAGGCAAAAAAAGACATCAGACTTCAACAGAAAAAAAGCTATTGAAATAGTGGAACCAAAACCTCTAACCTCTACCATCGAAAAGTGCTCAGAAAGAGTTTTCTGACGATATATAGAAGTCAGAAAAATACCCCCGTATGCTCCCTGTAGAGAGAAAAACATCCAAGAACCCCCAAAATGCCCTAAAAGGCTTACAAAAGAGCCCCAGGGGCTAAAAATATTAGGCCCCTGGGCGCATGGCGTGCGCCGGGGGCTTAACCCTGGCCCGCGGACTTCAATAGGACCGTCCGAGTAGAGTTTTAGGCCCGCGGGGGCTGAACAGAGGGCTCCGCCCGCAGCGGAGCGGAGCGACAGGAGGAGCAGTGTTTGAGGGCGGCCGCTGTGGGCGAGGCGGCGGGAAGCGCCGCGAGCGGGGTAGCGGTGGCCGTCGGGGCTCTGCGGAACACGGGTGGTGCAGAGAAAACCCCCGACGGAGCGGGCCACTGTGGGCGGCGGAGGAGCCAGCTCAGGCGGGCGCGGGGGCGCAGGGGTGGTCCACTGGCCACCGACCGGCTGTGATGGCGCGGTGACGCCCAAAATTATTTTGCACAGCACGTGTAATAAGAACATTAAAAAACATTTAAAAAATTTGTGTTTTTTAATTTTTTTTTCGATTTCTGTGCCCGTACGGCCCTCGGGAGGCCGAAAAAATTCCCCAGAGGCTCCGGTGTCCAAATCGGACAAGCCTTATATGTTTTCTGGGGTTTTTGGGCCTTTCGGACGCAATGGAAGTGTCCGTTTGGGCCCAAAATGACTCCAACAATAGAGACCCCCAGAACCAACAAATAAATGCTGGAAAAGCTTTTGAAAGCTTCAAACCCTCGCTGCTTCAACAAAGCTCGAACAGTCACCAACAGGGAAGCTCTGATACCATGTTAGGATTGATGAACATCAATCTACCCAAGATCACCTGCATGCAAGACAGTTACAAAGAAGAAGAAGCAGACAGAAGAGAGAAGGATCCAGAAAGCTATGGCGGTCGATAGGCCAGAGACAGGAAAACCATGTTGACAGAAATGATTTCTATATTCAACAATAATGATTTACAAAACTATCTCCTTATGAAATACAAAGAGGTGATTCCTTATAAAGGAATACCGAAACCCTAAAAGGGAAACTACAAGAAATAGAAACTGCCTAAGGTTAGCTAAAGCAAACTAGAGTGAATAGGGAAGTTACTAATTAGATCATAATGATTTAGATTAGTAACCCCGATAGACTATTACTCTAACAGCGGGCAATCTTCAGATCAACACAATGTTACCTAACAAAAACCTATAACCTAGTGATCAATAACTGAATGTTTAATTACAACAAAGGAATAACCAATTATCCTTATTTACTAATATTTATTGACCGATTAAGTCTCATAATAACTTAACAAGTCATTCACAATATATCTATGCGAGTAACTTAAACAATAGATCTGCATCATGATAATACTCCAATCATATATCCATCCATAGTCGCATTCATAATCTCTTCATGGTATGTATGATACTATTGTTGATATATCAATAACCTAGTCCAATATGATAATATTATTGGTATTGTCGACATTGAAACCAGATTGATCATTTCTATATATCCTTCATCTGGTATCAATGATTTGGCATCATTGGCTCCAGGTATGTCGATCACATTGATATTCTTGTGCATGGTCTTTGGAATCAAACTTATCACTTCTTATCGACTACAAACAAGGCGTCAATCATCACATCTACATGTGATCGAGGTCAAGGATCTAAACCATTCGATCCTATTATGTTTTCCACCTTTGTTTTCTGCACGCAAAATTCAAATTATCAATAATAAAGTTTACCCTAAGTATGATTAAAAGTGATAATATTTTAAATGCCACATAGTAAATCAATTTCAATATTATCATCAAAGCTTTTTGTCATTTTCCATTTTTTCCACGTGTCGCATTCTTCACCACCGCGCGATGGTTAACGTTCGTTCATCTCCCTATCATGCCATCGTGTAGAGCCGTAGATATTGTATCCTACGGTGGTAGATATTCCTCAAATGCTTTGGTTATCTGTCGATTACTTTTACCTGCCAGATTAAGTCCTAGTCGTTGATTTAAAACATGGGCCTAAAGATGACATTTAAGTAATCTGTCCTTTACTTTGCTTTATGTTCCTTCATGTAGTCCAATCATTCTGATTCGTTAACCAAATGATGACATTTGTATCCACATCATTCCACCTGTATACCTTGGTGGCCCCGGGATATGTGTCACTTCTTTCACCATCACGCGATGTTTAAGTATCATGCAACTTGAGATAGCGCCATCATGCTCAACTGTTGGATCAAATCTTGAGATGATCAGATGTGACTTGGTCTAACCTTAGTCAAGCTGACTCTGTAGGACACACAAAAATCATTATACGGTGCCAAGTCAACTTTAAAAGAATTTGAGTGTACGTCGGTCGTGAATATTCAACCATCGACAACTCTATTTGATAGTTTTTCGATTATCATGGAGGTTGAGACTAGAATAATTCACTACCCCATGATGGATATAATATTTTCTCACTGCTTAATTGCACCACCATGCATATAGGTAAACATAGGATAGGTGTTTGAACATATGGTTGCATAAATTGATTTCAACCATTGTATTTTCACCTCGACCTTGCTAGTCTTTAAAACTACATCAAAGAGGAAATAGGAAGAAATCAATGGTATACAAGTATAAATTATTAGAAATATAGATTAAAAATGATATAGCATTAATAAAAGGCATTAGAAATATATAAGAAAGAAGCATAATGTATAAAAAAAATGGCTATAGAAGATAAATGAGTAGATGCAAAAAGATACTTCCCTGACTGATTATGTGTATAGATTATTCTGCAAACATGGGTTCTACTAGTGGCTCTTTTTGGGAATGTGTGTTAATACCTGAACAAAACAAGATCTAAGCTATCTTTGGAAAGACAGACTATTAGAAAGATACAAGAATATAATACATAATGCAAAGATAAGAAATAAAAACAAACCTACCTATTTTTATCTTTAATGGAAAAAAGGTTTAAGATACTGACCATGCACAGGAAGTTCATGATTGTAACCCTCCAAATCATATAAGATGTAATAATTCTCACCTCCTTTACCAGAAATGAAAAAAGGTCCTACACATAGAGCCTCAAACTTTTCATGTTTTCCTTTGTCTTGATCTTTAACATTCCATTTTAAAACCATATCTCCTTCCTAAAATTTCCTTTCTGTAGTCTTCTTATCAAACAAATATTTCACTTTCTACTACAATTATTGATTCTTTTCATGAGCTTGATTCCTTATTTCATCCAATTTTGCAAGCTGTTGGAGTTTTTCTTCCATGAAATCCACTTATTCCCAGTGCTTATTATTTATAAACTTGTATACTGGAAACAATTTATTTAGTGGTAAGTGAGCTTTCTTTTCATAAACAAGATCATATGGGGTATACCCAGTAGAATTTTTAATTGTAATTCTGTCTGCCCAAAGTGCAAGTGGTAATTTTGAATGCCATGATCGTTTGTTGTTATCTAAAATTCTTTTGATAATATTCATTATAATTTTGTTGCTAGATTCTGCTTGGCCATTTCCTCGAAGATGATAAGGGGATGAGTAAGAAATATTTATCCCATATTTCTCATGAAACTTAGTGAACTCTACAGGTCTAAAACACATAGCATTATCACAAACAATCTTCTGAGGAACACCAAATCTTGTCAATATCTTTTCAATTAGGAACTTTATTACCACCTTACTAGTAGCTTGTCTAGTTGGCATGACTTCCACCCACTTAGTGAAGTAATCAGTGGCTACCAAAATCCATTTATGCCCACCACTAGATGTATCAACAATTTCACCTATGACATCAATTCCCCATATTTGGAAAGGTTGTTCAGTAGACATAGGGTTAATAGGTAATGCACCATTATATTTGAGTTTTCCTAAAAAATTCTAACATGCTTCACATTTATGAACATATTCATGGTAGTCCTTAAAAATGCAAGGCCAATAGTATCTTGCATTCAATATCTTGTGTGCAGTGTTTTTTGCTGAAAAGTGTCCGCCACATGCTCCATAATGGAAATCTTTAAGCACATTTTTTGCTTGATATGTATCTAGACAGAAGAGAAGTATACCATCCCTATTTTTCCAATACATATCTCCTTGCATCAAAATATATTTAGATGCTTGCAATTTCACTGTCCAATTTTGACTATCAGTAAGGTTTTCAGGGCATTTCATGTATTTCAAGAAATATATTTTGTTAGTGTACCAAGGGCACCTTTCAATACTTGTATGAGTTTCACTTAGATCAATATGATTCACTTGTAATGCATCTATATTTGATTCTTCCATCAACCTTGCTAATCCTTGTCCTCTAATAATCTTAGTGATCTAAATCTCTATATCAAATTCCTGAATATGATTTACCCATCTACATCTTCTCCCAGTGAATTTTCTTGTCTAAAGATATCCTTCATTGTTGCATTAGGAACATAGGATATCACTTTTTCTCCTTCCAAAATAGGCTTGAAGGATTTTACTTCTTTCAAAAGTACATAAGCTTGTTTCTAATTGATATCATAATTTAATTTAGAGGGTTGAAGGGTATTACTGAAGAATGCTATTGGTTGTTCATATCCTTCATTATTCTTTTGTAGTAAGACAACAAAAATGGTGTGATGTGATGCAAAGGAAAATAATTGAAATGGCTTAGCATAATCCGGGGACTTGAGGACAAGAGATTCCTTAATTGCTCTTTTAATCTTCACAAATGCCTCTAAAGCTTCATTTGTCCACTTCATGTCTACACCCTTCTTTAACATCATAGTAATTGGCTTGATTACTTCTAAAAAGTTTGGGACAAATATTCTTAAAAAATTTATTTGTCCAAAGAAGGATTGGATATTTTTAATACTCATAGGAACCTCAATCTTATCAATTGCAGCAATCCTCTTAGGGTCTATTCTCACCCCATTCTTAGATACTATATGCCCTAGTAATTTTCCTTCAATTACTGCAAAATGACATTTGTTTGGGTTCAAGGATATCCCATACTCAAGGGCTCTTTGAAAAATCTTCTCCAAATTTCCACAATGATCTTCTGCCCTTTTGGAATAAGTAGTTAGGTCATCCTTATATACTACCATAATTATATCAATGAAATCCTCAAAGGCAACATTCGTTGCTCTTTGGAAGGTAGCTCCTGCATTAGTGAGTCCAAAAGGCATTCTAGCATATACATAAGTACCCCAAGGTGTAGTAAATGTTGTCTTGTATTATTCCTCTTCTTTTACTTTTACCTGGTTATAGCTTGAGAATCCATTCATCATTGATAACAATTCATTCCCCGTGACCTTTTGTAGTAATGATTTTATATTAGGCAGTTCATAATTATCCTTTAATGATGATATTTTTAGATTCCTGAAATTTACTAAAAGTCTGATATCCCCATTGTTCTCCCTGACAGGGACCAAATTTGAAACACATGTTGAGTTTCTAATTGTCTTTATTATACTAGTGTCCCTCATCTTGATTAGCTCATCTTTCATATTAGGAGCTAGAGTAGGGTTTATAGGTCTTTGTCTTTGTCTGAATGGTTTGGCATTAGGCTTCAAAGGTATCTCATGTTGAAAAAGGTCTTCTTGGTAAGCTTTAAGGTCATCATAGGACCAAGAAAATACATGCCTATATTTTCTCAATAATCTGATGATATCTGTTTTGATTTGGGGGGTTAAGATTTTACCCACAAATACTTCCTTTGGAGTTGCTTCATTTCCCAATTTTATCTTTTCTACTTCATCCATTGTAACATTACTGCTTTTCTTGTCTATTTTTTAATCTTTATTGTCAAACAACCTCTCCATTTCTACAAGAAATTTTGAAACTTTATTGGTTTTAAGATGAATGATTTCCTTTCCAAACAACACTTCTTTCCCATTCTCTATTTCAACATGAGAATTCAATTCTATCCATTGATCTTCATACTCTTGTTCACATGCTAAAAATTTGATTATATCTCTGTCGTCTTCAAATATTTGCGAGTTGTTGATTTTATCAGGTATAACAGGCCTAGTTTTAACTTGAACTTGAACTATGTCTTCACAAGGGATGTAATTATGCTTCAATTCCAAATTAGCCATAAAATATGAAAGGATATTTTTTGACCTATCTATCCAATCAATATAAAAGGCCTCAAAACATTCCATAGAATCCCATACTTCATTCCTATATCTTTTAAGATGAGGTTGCTTAGCAACAAATTTAATTTTAACTTGAGAGGTAATCAATTCAGAATCAACAAAAACACTTAAACATTTGATTTCATGCTTACTAGATATCGTCAAACCAAGAAGTAAAGCTTCATACTCTGCAACATTGTTATTACATTCAAAATATAGTTAGAAAGAATATTTAAATATTTTCTTATCAGGGGCAAAGAAAATGACACCAGCTCCATTACCGTCCTTGCAACAAGCACCATCAAAATACATTTTCCAAATTATGTTGTTATTTACTTCAGCATGTAATTCAATAGGTTTAGTATTATGCATTTCATTCTTTGAAATACTTACCTGAAAGTTATCCATATCAGAATGACAAAAATGTGTAACCAAGCTTGGATCCACATCCTCAATAATGTATGGACTTCTAGTCTCCCTGTCAAGCCTTACATCCCTTCCATTCACTGGAATAGAAGCATATAAGAAATATCTAATTGAATACTACCTCCTACCAAGCTAGACCATTGTCTAGATAGAAGCATTCCATAACAAGAAGGAACTTCAACCACAATAATATCCATTTTATAGGACATTTTAGGACATGTAGGAAATTTAAATTCAACATTCTTCATTATACCTACAACAAGAACATATCTATTATCCATAGCATAACATCTACCAAATTTTGTATCAACATTCATTCCTAATTATTTCATTACATCATTAGGCATAATAGTTATTGTTGCACCAGAATCTATCATACAATTCTTTACCAATCTATTGTTTATCAATAGGGTAAGAAAGGATCAATTTGATTTCCATTTTTGTTTAAAGTAGTTCCTCGATAAATAGATGGAGGATCCTTTACTTCTTGGTTAAGATCTTCCTTATTACCTACATTAGATAATATTTTCATAGCTTCGCTTTTATATTCAGGTAGTTTAACTATTCAAGAAAAGGAAAAAAATATTTGAACTTGAGATAATGCATTAGACATAAAAGAGCATTCATTAGAAAGAGATTTACTAACCACCTTTTCTCTTACTATTGTTGGAAAGTCTTGAGGTTATACCTATTTATCTTGAGAAATATTTTTGTGCTTCAAGCTCCTTGGATTAGTTCCTTGGTCAGGTTTCCCTCAGTCTGCATTCACTGTTCTATTTCTTAACTTGTAATTACTCCTTGCTTCTTTTGTTGCAGCTATTGTGTATGCTTTCTTCTCCTCTTCTGTTAATTTTCTTTGTCTTGGAGGATTCTCCTGTTAATTCCCATATTGATATACTCTATTTAGGTCATCCCTGCAGTAGTATTCATGTGAAGAGATATAATCATCATATCCCCACATAGGATGTGATGATAAGTTGTTTACTGTGGGTTTTTGATCATCATTCTAATCTTCATCCTCTTTCCATCTTTGGGAAACAACACAATGTTCATAAGAGTGTGGTAATCTGTAGGCTTCACACCAAGGGTAGCTTTCCACAAAATGGTTGCTCTTCCTTAATGGATCAAGAGTATTTAATTCTTTATTTACTGGTTTCCCTTCCTTCCATTCTATGTTATAAGGCATATCCTGTAGTTTATATCTGTCATTTTTATATGGTGCTCGGTTATTCTGATTGTACTTAAAGTTGTCTTTTCCATTAGTCACTTCAAGGCCTTTTACCATATTCATAAGCTTATACAGTCTATCCTCCTCCTTGTGTTGCTTAGGCTCTTTTGGATTGAACAACCAGGTGTCCCCCCGCTTAGTGATTATACTATATATCTTCCTATCATTTTAAATAGCTATAGAAATCTTGAGAGCATGTGCCAAAGTAGCAGGTTTATGAGATATGATTTCATAATTTTTCTTTCTATCAAAAGCACCCATACAGAAATTAAGTAGAAAGGCATCAACAGACTGAACATCCCTTGGAATCCAATTTTGGACCTTGTTAAATCTCTTGTTGAAGTCAGCCATAGATTCATTCTAATTTTTCTTCATACTTGTCAACTCATGTGAAGCAAAAGAAGTATCATTGTGATCAAAAAATTGTTCTATGAATTGATTTACAAATTCATACCAACTAGATATGGATCTATCTAGTATACTTCTGAACCATTCAAATGCATCTTCTATGAGGGATTGAACAAAAATCTTCATGTATACATCCTCATTGAATTCATCAAATTCTTGGATAATATTTTTCAAATTCATACAATGCACTTTAGCTGATTTTGATCCATCCGCTAAAAAATTTGGAATCACACTCCTTAATTCATTATTTATGTTATTAGGACATCCCCTTATGCCATAAAAATCTAACTATCTGTATCTATAAGAAACCATTGTAGCTCTACAATTCTTTCCATTTTGATTTATGGCTCCATTTATTTGATTCTGCTGACTTATGTTCTGGAATCTTTGATGATTTCTTGGTTCAAAATTTGAATTGACATTAAAATCTCTCAGGCCATAATTATAATCCCTATTATTCTGATATCCACTATACATGTTTCCATTATTTTTATTTCTACATTGTTCATGTTGGTCAGATGTGTTAGGATTCACTCTATTGTTGTAGTTGGGTTGTTCTCCATTGTTCCACTGTCCCCAATAATCTCTCCTTTCCCTATCATTGTTATTTTTCTCAGTTCTCCCCTACTGTCTGGTTCAAACAAAGGGTTGGTATGATCATTGTTAAAAATATGCTCAATGTTCTTCCTATGAGGAGGATTTTACCCTCCATTTCTATCATCTGTAGGAACTTATTTATCTATTGGTGATCTGATTGTGCTTCTTGTTATTCTCATTTTCCTCGGTACCTCTTCTGGATGTCTTTTAAGAGCCATGACCATCTCTTCATCTTCTGATCCTGCATTGGCCATCTCACAAAACACAACATCCCACTTATTAATTCTTCTTTCTCTTTCAATAATTTCCTGATTTGAATCATGTTGAAACTCATGTCCTCCTCTATTACCTTGGAAAAAGGATTACAATTTTCATCACTGCTCTCATGGCTATGATGGCTTGAATTAGGAAATTGTTCACAAGCATATTCTTGATCATCCTTATCAGGGTATATCATACGTGGTACATGTACAACATCTTTGTACTTGGATTCATTCCTTTCCTTATGCTTAAGTTTAATTCAAGCTGATCTAGATGCAAGGATCTTCTACCCCACATGAGATAGTTGATGACCAAATCTATATAACCGAATTTATCACCACTTCAAAATTGTAGAGTCACCACCTTCTTCTTAGAAGGAAATAAATACTTATTTTATTTTGGATTCTTTTATCCCAGTAGAGCCTAACCTCTATTACCAGAAACTTTGAAAATTTGTCCTTAATCATATCCTTTCCCCAGTAGAGTCATAAATTTATTGGTGTTCAAATCAACATATTGGATTTCCTATGGATTTTTCCTATCCAATGAAGGGAAACACAAGTGATTTTCCAACAAATAAAGTTTCAACCTATTCTAAGTATCAACCTTCTATAATTTTGTCTTTGAAAACCAAGGCTAGTGGGCCTGTACCCTAAACTTATCTTCCAAGTCTTTAAGGGAGTCTTAGAGTAGTTAACTTGTGATCCAAACTCATTTCTTTCAAAGTATGGAAAAGTACTATTGATATCCTCAAACTAAGAGCAATGTATTATCAAGTGTTTAATGTAATATTGCAAGAATTCAAAGAATGATTAAGTGATACAAGATATGAATTAAATAGAGTAGACGGATATAGTATCTCAAAACTACAAACAATAAAACTATGATAATAATCCAATGAACAAGAAAGAATAGTACCTTAATCAATTATGGGCAATAGAGTCACTATCATTCCAATCCTATGTTCAACCTCAAAGATAGTTTTGCAAGAAAATTTATCACTTCAAAGGTGTTATGAAATAATACTCCAATAGATCTACATCATAATAATACTCCAATCGTATATCCATCTATAGTCGCATTCATAATCTCAATATGGTATGTCTGATATTATTTTCGATATATCAATAACCTAGTCCAATATTATAATATCATTTGTATTGTTGACCTTGAAACCAGATCGATCATTTCTACATATCCTTCATCTGGTATCAATGATTTTGCATCATTGGCTTCTGGTATGTCGATCACATTGATATTCTTGTGCATGGTCTCTGGAATCAAACTTATGGCTTCTTATCAACTACAAGAAAGGCGTCAGTCATCACATCTACATGCAATCAAGGTCGAGGATCTGAACCATCCAATCATATTATGTTCGCCACCTTTGTTTTCTGCACATAAAATTCAAATTATCAATACTAAAGTAAACCCTAAGTATGATTGAAAACAATAATGTTTTAAATGCCATATAATAAATCAATTTCAATATTATCGTCAAAGACTTTTGTCATTTTCCATTTCTTCCACGTGTTGCATTCTTTACCACAATGCAATGGTTAACGTTCATTCATCTTCCTATCATGCCATTGCGTAGAGCCGTAGATCTCATATCCTATGGTTGTAGATGTTCCTAAAATTCTTTGGTTATCTTTCAATTACTTTTACCCACCAGATTAAGTCCCAGCCGTCGATTTAAAATACGGGCCTAAAGATGGCATTTAAGTAATCTGTCCTTTACTTTTCTTTATTTTCCTTTGTGTAATCTAATCATTATGATCCTCCAACCAAACACCAACATTTGTATCCATGTCATTCCACCTGTATACCTTGGTGGGCCTGGACATCTTTCACTTCTTTTGCCATCGCGTGATGTTTAAGTATCATGCAGCTTGAGATAGCGCCATCGTGCTCAATTATTGTATCAAATATTGAGATGATCAGATGTGACTCGGTCTAATCTTTGTCAAGCCAACTTTGTAGGACACGCGAAAATCATTCTATGGTGCCAAGTCAACTTTAAAAGAATCTGTGTGTATGTCAGTCATGAATATTCAACCGTCGACAACTCTATTTTATTGTTTTTGATTATCATGGAGGTTGAGACTAGAATAATTCACTTCCCCATGATGGATAGAAGATTTTCTTCATGCCTCATTGCACCACCATGCATATAGGTAAACAGAGGATAGGTGTTTGATCATATGGTTGCATAAATTGATTTCAACCATTATATTTTGACCTCGACCTTGCTTGTCTTTAAAAATACATCAAATATGAAATAGGAAGAAATTAATGGTATACAAGGATAACTTATTATAAATATAGATTAAAAATGATATAGCATTAATAAAAGACATTAGAAATATAAGCAAGAAACATAATGTATAGAAAAAATGGCTATAGAAGATGAATGAGTAGTTACAAAAATATACTTCCCTGACTGATTATATGTATAGATTATTCTACAAATATGGGTTCAACCAGGTACATCATGAAGTGTCTCAATCAGAGAAAACTTTAGTGGCGATTACTCACTATTTGGCAAATGTTGCATGTCAGCGACTCGAGAATTGGCAAATATTTTTCCTATATAAGATCAACCCTATCGCCCAGCATTTATTAATATAGGGTCCAATGCCTAGGCCCATCGCCCATCGGTTTATTTAATATTTCTATTTCTTACATATTATCACCAATGGAATATAAATTTTGTTCCCCGTAAATTTAAAAAAATCTCCTATCCCAAATCGACGACCTATATTCACCAATAGTTTTATACATATATATTTATAGGTGTATCATCTTGAAATGGAAGCACTTCCATGTTAAGAAAATTTATCCCTCCTTAGGGGATTTTTTTGACCCCCATCATATCATCCCCCAATTTCTGCATCATTCCTTGCTTCTGTGCCAGATTAGGACCCTGATTGGGCCTCTCCGGGCACCTTCTACCCCACCTGGCATGTTTTCCAGGGGTTCTGACCCCCTGGGTCAAGGTCAACATTGACCTTGACATGGTCAAGGTTGACCTCAACCTTAACCTAGGTCAGGGTCAACCTCAACCCTGACCAGGGTCCCCCTTTCAAATCTGGAATCTTGTCGGCTGCCGAGGGTCATCCAAAATTCAATTTTCCTGCTTCCGGGTCGGCTGTTTTGGGTTCCAAAGCATTGATTCCTAAATTATATTTAATATAGGTCCTCTTCTAGGGGAATGGGTCTAATTTGAACTTAATTATCCTATGTTAGCCTCTTTAGAAGATTGTGCCCTAGTTTCATATAAAAGGGAGAATTTCTCTCTCATTTTCTCTAAAAAAAGTCTTCTAAGTGATAAAAAGCTCTAACCAAGATATTTTCAAGAAGTAAAAGGTTCAAGCATCCATTATTCTACATGTTTTCAATATCTCAAGGTGTTCAAGTCTTTCTCTCAAGCATTCAAGTTCTCCATTGAAGATCAAGTAGTCAAGCTTTCAATCCTTTGAAGGGATTTGGTTCAAACATTCAAGATTCATCATTCAAACCCTAGATCTAGCCATCATGATGGTGTGATCTTCCTTCAAGATCCTTTGAGCATCCTCAAGACTCATTCATCCTCTCTTCAAGGTGGATTTCAAGCATACAATCATGGAGGTTTATGGTTTCTATTGAGTTCAAGCTTTCATATTCACACACTTGCATGCATTTGAATTATAATTGCATATCTATTCAATATCATAGCTTCATTCTTAGATACAATTCTACTACTTGCTAGCATTCTATATTTTATTGATTTCAATTTTAATTCCTAAATCGGGGTTTGACCAAGGCAAACCCCTCCCCCCCAAAAAACAAACCTTTTTCTTGCAGGTATAGGTTTGGGACTGTAGATTTGGACACAGATCTAGATACCCTTTTCAATTTTCTATCGGGCTCCGCAAACATATTCTCTGTCGGACCTGTGCAGGTCAAGGTCGACATTATTGGGTCAAGGTTGACATTTGTGGGTCAAGGTCGACCTTTTTTATAAGACGACATCAGAACGGAAAAATATTTCTGGGTTTTTTTCTTCTCTGCGTTCTGGTTCCGGATCACACTTCATTTTTTCCAGAAAAAATCTACAGACCTCAGAAAACAACATTCTTTGATCTGAAATTCTTTAAGGTTAGTACATTTATCCTATTTCTTCAATTACTATCATATATCATATCTATACATTCAATTAACATAATTTAAGATCTCCCTCTTTGTTCTCTTTTCCAAATGGTTGATTCATTTGTGCATTAATCCCTCCTTTGGGTTGATAAACTTGGATCTTTCATTTGTGCATTTGGGGATAAAGGTGGAACGTCTTATGTTCTCCCTAATCACAATTTCAATATACAATCAATCAAATTAAATTAAGTGTAAAGTAGGGTTAAGGAATTCAACACACTCTAAGAAAATCAAATAACAATTAACAAATAATCTCCTTACCCCTTTCCACCACTTTACATTTTGGCAAACCCGTGATAGACAACTCCTTCTCTTTGGTGTTAGATTTACATCTTAGATTAGAACTTGCATCTTAAAAATTTTAAATAAATCTTCATAAAAATACAAAGACACTTCTTGCATTTTCATTATGAAGTTCTTCTGGTGTGTGGCTATTTTTCTCATTATGCTTCTTTTAGCATCTCTTTATAGTACCTATGATGTCTATGAGAGTATCATCCATTTTATCATGTTTCTTAATCTTCATGTTTCACTTGCTAATGCCATTATGAGATTGACCAGTACTAGTCTCCCTACTTTCAAAACTTTAATTAAGGATTTGTGTAGTGGACTTATTGCTCTTTTAGATTATGTGAAGAATTTGGTGGATGATACCCCATTGCCTAATATTCCTAATCCTAATATTAACCTTCCTAACCCAATAATTCTTAATAATCCCACTTCTATTCTTCCATCCTCCATCCCTAGTTCTTCTCATACTTTTGTTAAGGCTCAAACTATGGTACAAGATGAGGATGTGAAATAATTTATAGATTTACCTTCTCCTTCTTATCCCATCCATGATGATATTAAAGGGAAATACAATGAAAATTCTCCTAAAACCATCATTCCACCTTACACAACATTTTCTCATGAACACAATAATCAATCACCTCCTATAGAAGATTTGCAAGATAGGTATACTACTGGATACACTATGGTTGATAAGAAGGTTATAAGGGTTTAGGGCTTGGTGTTAATGAACATGGCATTAAAAACCTAATTCATGTGGACCTCCTAAAAAAAATATGCATGGTATAGGCTTCCCGCCTTCTCAATTTGAGGTAGCTGA
This sequence comes from Thuja plicata, assembly GCA_018584345.1. NCBI lineage: Eukaryota > Viridiplantae > Streptophyta > Pinopsida > Cupressales > Cupressaceae > Thuja > Thuja plicata. The sequence continues at coordinate 4,386,015 of MU224078.1, read as the reverse complement.
TCTTAACTATCATCCTCCTCTTCATATTCTTCTTCCAACACCTACCTTAGACCACCCTGATACTCCTCAAGATGTGGC
>MU224078.1:4366983-4385887 GCA_018584345.1 Thuja plicata | reverse complement strand
CTGATCTTAACTATCATCCTCCTCTTCATATTCTTCTTCCAACACCTACCTTAGACCACCCTGATACTCCTCAAGATGTGGCTAAAAAGGTGTATGTCCAGTTAATGAGTTCCAAGAAATAAATCTTCAAACCCATTCCAAGAAATGCTCTCTCTAAATATAAATGTCCTTTCCATTATAGTAATAAATATTTACTTGTTGACTGCATGCATTTCAAGCTATATGTTAGAGAAAGAGTTGCTTTGGGAATTATATCTCATTCATGTGCAGTGTTACAATTTCTTCATAATTTTGATATAGGGTGTTCCCCTCGTTCTTCTACAAGTTAGATTGCATTTCTCCTCTTTTCTATTCACTCAGGGGCAAGAGGTATCTTATTCCAGTCTTCTAGGATCCATTTTACTCTCAACATATCTTTTGTGTTGAGTTTAATTGGTTATTATTTCTATATTCTATCCCTATAAATCATCAATGATATCTTTTCTAAAACATTTGTTTTGCAATTATATCTCTTTGCTATGAAATATCTTGATATAAATTGATATATCCCTTTCCTTCACACCTGGGGGGAAAGGTATGTTCTTTCTTCCTTTATCTAAGGAGCTACTTTCCTTAGCTTAGTGGCATGTGTTTATCTTACAATATTATTTCTTTATAAAGATTTGTGTTTTGACTATTGATATCCTCTTATATGAGAGGTGATTGTCCTAGTTCATCACCTCTTCTTTATTTTGTAAACTATGTTTCTGATAAACTATTTCTCTTACTTTGGGTTAGAGTTTGACTCCTTCATTCCGAGATTCATCTTCCTCTTGATGACAGGGGGCTTGATGATTGAGTCTTTGTTCCCTCTTTTCTTTAGAAGATGATATTTTATCCTAAGCACTCCTCTATGGTAGGGCTCTTGTTGATGAGATATCTTCCCTCTTGAGGATCCTTTTCCATAAGTGACATATCCATTTCACGATTATCTATGTTCTTGGATGTAAGGGTCAAGGCTCTTCACTAAGAATATGGTATACATTGTTGTTTAGCTGGATATCTCCTTACCTTGTGAAGTAGGTATTATCTTTTCTCTTCATTATCCTACCTAGTAGGTAGCCATGATAAGGAGGGGGCATATATAGGGTCTCCCTTGTACTATAGTTTACATTTATTTACATTTTACAACATGCTAATTCCTCGGAAGGTAACGCACATAAGTTGCTAAATCCTGAAGAGACGTGCATTTTTTTTACTTTTATTTTTGCTAAATCCTTGGAAGGTAACACACATAAGTTGCTAAATCCTGAAGAGATACGCACCCTTTTTTATTTTTATGATATGCTAAATCCTTGAAAGGTAACGCACATAAGTTGCTAACTCCTGAATGGACACGTATTTTATATTCCATGGTGATACAAGAATGTGGATCTATGGATATTTTTAAAAGTCGTCAGAAGACGCATTTGCAATTACAAGCACAGTTTATGTGTGAACCTGTTGGGCTCTCCATCCTTGGTGATTCATAGTAAGGTGGGCATCTTACTATGTGAGGTAATCACTTTCCCTTCTCTCTCTTTCGCTTTCATGCTAGTAGGATTAGATCATGAAGCTATGTTATCTATGGTGTTGTTCTTGTCTTACTTATGTAGTCATGTATGTTTTCTATGATTGATTGCTATTCACTTCCATATATTTATGTATGTATGTTGAGTTAGAATCCTTTGTATAAGGACTCATGTCCTTGACTCAGTGATGTTCTACTTTGTTGCAATCCACCGATGTCTTTCTTCTAACTTTACCGTGAGCATGTTCGATTTCCATACTCCCGCTAAAGTGGAGGCTTAATGTATCATCTTAAAATGGAAGCACTTCCATGTTAAGAATGTTTAGCCCTCCTTAGGGGATTTTTTTTTACCTCCATCATATCATCCCCCCATTTCTACATCATTCCCTTCTTTTGTGCCAGATTAGGACCCTGATTGGGCCTCTCTGGGCACCTTCTACCCCACCTGGCATGTTTTCCAGGGGTTCTGACCCCCTGAGTCAAGGTTGACCTTGACCTTGACCTAGGTTAGGGTCGATCTTGACCTTGACCTAGGTCAATGTTGACCTCGACCCTAACCAATGTCCCCCTTTCAAATCTGGAAGCTTGTCGGCTGTCAGGGGTCATCCAAAATTCAATTTTCCCACTTCCGGGTCGGCTGTTTCAGGTTCCAAAGCGGTGATTCATAAATTATATTTAATATAGGTCCTCTTCTAGGGGCATGGGTCTAATTTTAATTTAATTTTCCTATGTTGGCCTCTTTAGAATATTGTGCCCTAGTTTCATATAAAAGGGAGCATTTCTCTCTCATTTTCTCTAAAAAAGGTCTTCTAAGTGATAAAAAGCTCTAACCAAGATTTTGTCAAGAAGAAAAAGGTTCAAGAATCCATTATTATACATGTTTTCAAGCTCTCAAGGTGTTCAAGTCTTTCTCTCAAGCATTCAATTTATCCATTGAAGATCAAGGAGTCAATCTTTCAAGCCTTTGAAGGGATTTGGTTCAAACATTCAAGATTCATCATTCAAACCCTAGGTCTAGCCATCATTATGGTGTGATCTTCCTTCAAGATCCTTTGTGCATCCTCAAGACTCATTCATCCTCTCTTCAAGGTGGATTTCAAGCATACAATCATGGAGGTTTATGGTTTCTATTAAGTTCAAGCTTTCATATTCACATACTTGCATACATTTGAATTATAATTGCATATCTATTCAATATCATAGCTTCATTCTTAGATTCAATTCTACTACTTGCTAGCATTCTATAATTTATTGATTTCAAGGTAAATTTCTAAATCAGGGTTTGACCAAGGCAAACCCCTCCCCCCAAAAAATAAACCTCTTTTTCTTGTAGGTACAGGTTCAGGACTGTAGATTTGGACACAGATCTGGATACTCTTATCGGCTTTCTGTCAGGCTCCGCGAACAGATTCTCTGTCAGACCTGTGTAGGTCAAGGTCAACATTATTGGGTCAGGGTTGATATTTGTGGGTCAAGGTTGACCTTTCTCATAAGATGACATTAGAACAGAAAAAGATTTCTAGGTTTTGTTCGTCTCTGCATTCCGGTTCTGGATCATACTTTAGTTTTTCCAGAAACAGTCTACAAACCTAAAAAAACAACATTCTTTGATCTAAAATTCTTTAAGGTTGGTACATTTCTCCTATTTCTTCAAATAGTGTAATATAAAATATCTATACATTCAATTAACAGAATTTAATATCTCCCTTTTTCTTCTCTTTTCCAAATGGTTGATTCATTTGTGCATTAATCCCTCCTTTGGGTTGATCAAATTGGATCTTTTATTTGTGCATTTGGGGATAAAGGTGGAACATCTTATCTTCTCCCTAATCACAATTGCAATATACAATCAATCAAATTCAATTAAGTGTAAAGTAGGGTTAAGGAATTCAACACACTCAAATTAAATCAAGCAACAATTAATAAATAATCTCCTTACCCCTTTCCACCACTTGACAATAGGCGGCCCCAAATTTTCCTGGCATTTTACGAACAAGTGCCTCTAACTGATGTAATTTTTCCAACTTTATTAATCATGCAAAGGTATTGGATGACCCATAATCGCCTCAGAAATAACAAAAGACGTGTTATAATTATAAGGGCTTCGCCAAATATTTTTATACCTAACACCTCCTGCCGAATTCTCCAAAAAAGGATTAGTATAAAAACATTTGATTGATAGAGAAGTTTCAGACTATTGAGTACAACTGCATAATGCATTGGCGAGTCACAACTGTAATTTAATTTGAGGCAAAGGTAAGTGATACTTGTTTTGTGACTCTGTAGTTTTGACTTCATTTTTATTTAGTGGTAACCAGTTAGTGAGCAATGGTGCCCAGGGAGACCTCATACATGATTTTAGGGCCAATGAGTCTAGAATCATATTTGTATATATTATAGTCTATTGTCACTTCTTCAACAATTTAACATTTTTTTTTGCACTGGAAGTCGTTGGAGAATGGAGATGTCAAACAAGAATAAGGGTAAGGCTCCTACAAGTGGGGAAAGCCAAGAGAGGCCATAAAAATGTAGAACCTTATCATCGTACTTTGGTCATGGTGTTTGAAATATTTCTATCCAAAAGCTGGAAGCTACTTCATCACAAGTAGATTTTGAAGATTCACAACCTCAAACTACACAACATATTGAAGAAGTAGGTGAACCTGATATCTCAGAGCATAATGAACTTGAAGAATATTTTTAGTGAAATACCCAGATTAGACATAATGATATAATAGACTTGGACGAGACTAAGAATGTCAAAGATGATGATGGTGCAAGGAAAAAGAAAAGAAAAGACAATTGAAAGAAGGATAGGGAATCAAAAAATGATCGAAAGTGGGAGTTGTCAAGGAATTTTCAAATAGAATGGGTGTCAAAGTATCCACTCATTGAACTAGTGGAAAATCCAATTGAAGGTCAGCCTCCGGTAGAATGCAGATGTAAGATTTGCACCAAGATAAATAAGAAGGAAAATAGGTTGCAGTTAAAATTTGACACCATAGAGAAGCATATGGGTAAAGTTTACGAAAATAAAACCATAGATGGAGTTGAAAAATAGTGATAAGATGGAAAAAAAGGATGAATCTCTGCATGTTAGGAATGCATAATTATATGAATTTCAACAGAATATACAGACGAAGCCTGCTCAAGTTAAAGGCTCTATTGAAGCTTTTTTTGGAAAAGCATTGGAAGTAGAACTAATGGGAAAAGTTGTTCAGTTAAGTGTTATCTTTAATAATTTGAGTGGAGGGAATCCTATGATAGACTACCCATCATTGAGTTCTTTATTACACTTTTTGAAAGTTTGTAACTATCCTAAAATTCACTGGTCAGTAAATAGTGGATGGGAATGGGCAAGTTGTCTTGCTGATGTTGAAAAAGAGGATCTAAAGGCAAAAATTAAATAATCAAATTTTATTGCATTGTCTTTAGATGAGGTTATAGTAGTATATAATACTTCATGGGTATGCATGCATGTTTATACTATACACAATTTTGTCTACCAACCTCATCCGCTAACTATTGCTAAATTGAAGGATAATGAGACAGCTGAAAAATTATTTGAACTAGTAAAAGGTTCTCTAATTGAATATGGAGGTATAAATGACATGAAGATTGCAAATAGGTTGGTGTGTGTTGGAGTAGATGGAGCTTCAATAATGCCAGGCCACAGGGGCGGTCTTTGCACAAAGATATAATCTTCTTGTATGCTCTATGTTACTCTCATTCACTACATGGACCACATAATGAATCTAGCTTTTGGAGTTGTCAGCAAGCATTGTCAAAAAAATGAAGTTTTAATCAAAGAGCTCTATCAATACATATGTCTAAGTATGAAATGATTGAGGGAATTTCAACACTTTGCCGAAGGACTAACCGATGGGAAAAAGGTTCTAAAGGATAATGATACTAGATGAATCTCTTTGGATGGACCAGTGCATCGATTATTTTTAGAATATCAATCGTTTCTTGGTCTAATCAACTCAAGTCATGAAGAAGAAGGGATACCCAAATTTCCTAAGTTGCTGTGAAGGTTAACTATTGTAGAGACACTCTTAACATTAGCACGTCTTCTCCCCCTATTGGAGGAAATGAGAAATATAATGAAAAAGGCCTAGAAAAGAGAAATGTATGTTGTAGAATATGATGCACTTCGTAAATTTACATGCATGACGCTGGATAATCTCTATCGATCATGTGATGATGTAAAATTTTCCAACTGGCTTAAAATCATATATTTGGACAATCCTGACAACTTTTTAAAGATCGGTGTAAATGGGGAGTTATGTGAAAAAGTATGCGGTGTTGAGATACCAATGTACTACTATGCCAGGGTTGAGTCCGAGGAACCAGGAAGGAACAACAAGAAGTGAATATAAAGTGTTAAAAGGGAAGACTTTACCAAGATCATTGAATCTATAACTACTTCTATGAAGTGCATTGCCTATGATCTTTCTTCAAAGATTAGAGAAAGATTCCCTCCAATCAAACTACTTGAATCTATGGTCTATTATGTTTCCTTGATATTGGTGTATCAACAATTTGAAGGATAATCGAACAAAGCTACTAACTTTGATAGATCATTTTTGCAAAATGAAAGAGTTAAATGGAGTAACTCTAAATGGAATTTTAGATGAATCTCGTTTGAGAGAACAATCGGGTCATTTTTCACAGAAAATGAGGGAACAATATAATATTATGCAGAACCCCCACAAAGATGGATCGACAACAAGGCTTTGGAAATATCTAGCTGAGAGAAAAATGTTGATTGATTCAATATTAGAATTTTTCAAGCTTGCTGATTTATGTCTAACCATGATATTGGGGTTGGTGGAGGATGAGATATTTTTCAGTGCTTTGGGGTTCCTAAATTCAAAGCTAAGAAAAAAAATAGAGAAGAATTTGGAAAATTGCTTGAGGCCATATACATCCATGTATGAAGTCCATACTTTTCCTTACGACCAAGCACTGAAACTATAGAGGAGGAAATATCAAAGAAGAGGGCTAGGAAACATTTCAAATGAAACTAGGAGTGCCAGAGATAATGATGTGACTGTCATTGACTCATGTACTGGTACTAGTAATGCTAGCATTGAACTTGAGTTAAGCGGAGGTATGCAAAGTGAATAAAACACATCGAAGAACCAAGGAAGCTATGAAGTTGATGGCGATGAATCTAAGGATCCCGATATTGATATGATGTGGCAACTTGAACCTTTGTAGAAGTAGCAGGTCCTAGGTATTTATTAAATTTTTTTCTTTAGTCTACTATCAGTTTCTGTATCTCATCATGAATCATGCATAATATCATATTCCAATGCCAAAAAATTGAATGTGGTTGATAATGTCATAAATTATACAATTAATAATGGTTTTCATTTGCATTATTCAGCTTATATGGTACATTTCTTAAAGATTTTCTTTTTTGAAAATGTAGCAATTCGTATAATACAATTCTTAGAAATAGAGATTCTCAATGTCTCATTAATTAATTTACAAATATGACACAATGTAACAATCCATTCGTTAATAGTAGTAAGAAGTATAACACAACTCTGTGTGATTCTATTTGTAAAAGTGAATTGACAATGAATTATGACTCAAGATTCAATGCCCAATTTCAATTTCATTACCCTTAGAAAGTGACCCCGAATTCCCTTTTATAGAAACAAGGGAGCAACAATAGCTTCAGGTCAATTTTCCTAACATGAAGTCTCAAAATCAAAATCAGTAAGAGTTAAGACCAGTACAACATCTCTACAACTATACATTTCTGAATTTGATAGAATGGTTTAGTATATTAGCATTAAGCAATAGAATTATAGTATCTGCTACATTGTTCTTGTTAAAAAAACAAAGTTTAAACTTGTTACTTTTAACTCAATTCAAGCAAATAGATAAATAATATAGAGATTATTGAAACTGAAAGTACTTTCACATACTATTTTTGATGAGATGATTCTGCCAGTTTTTTTTGTTTTCTCCATTCTACATCATTTGGAAGGTCAAAATTTGTCAACTTATAGTAAATGACCTACAACCTCATCAACCATCCATACCTGTTATAGTGACTTGAAAGCAATGATTCTTCCAATACTGCATTCAAATTTGTCAATGGTTTGATGCACTTTTCAATGCCTTCATGACTTGTGTCCTGATGAAGCTTGCCTAAATTAGTCCTCATTGTTTCCTACAACCTTTTTTTTTAAGCTTCTCTTATAACAAAATTTTTCAATGAGTTACTAGGACCAGGACTCGGCAAACCATGACCTATCATTTTGGTTGTTGTTTGATTCATCTTGGCAAGCTTTCTCTCAAATAAGGCAAGAGTTTCCTCTACTTACTTTAGTTTCTTACATTTTTGAAAGACAGAGTTTTTTTTTATTGATGCACAAATGTGGTCATTAATTCCCTTTCTTGAAAAATGCCTGTCACTGGTTGTGTTGATTTGATGCAAAATCTTTTTTGCAGTTTTCTCTCTCTAACAAAATTTTTTGTTCTTCTCAATGTGCTCTTTGAGATTCCCAAAAACATCTCTAAGACTTTCATTCAGTTCAAACCAGTCACACAACCTATCACCAGTCACCTTTATTTTCTCCCAAAGGTCTCTTTTTATTTTCTTGACTGTATTTTTCATTTGGTCATTCAAGCTATTTTCATAAGTTTTAATTGTATTATTTTCCTTCTTTAGCTCTTCTCTCAATTCTCACAACTGGTGTTCACTCTATTTTTTTATTTTCTCTTCTTCCTCTTCCCACTGGTTTTCTTTCTCTTCCCACTATTTTTCTTTTACCCTCTCATCCTTCAATTCTTTCTTTAAGTTATTGTTGAATTGTGTCACACTCTACACGCTTATGTATAAATTTAATGAAGAGGCTTTTTTATCCTCAAAATGTTTATTGCTCTCTTCCAATTTTTCCCTCACAATTTTTAGTTCTGCCTCCATATGTTCTTGCTGTCCAATTGCTTCTTTAGAGGATGAATTTTTTATAATTTTCTCTAATTTTTTGCACCTCTTATATGTTGCTTTCTCCTTTTCCTTTTCATTTTCCAGGTTTTCCTGTAACTTTTCTATTCTTCCCTAAAGTTTTCGATTCTCTCTCTCCAACTTCATCACTCAACTGTAGACCACTTGGTTGGTCATTTTTAACACATTTATCTTGTCCACATTTTTTATTTTGGATAAATCCATTTGGAGGGTGCTAACTTGAAATTCAGATGGATCTATCTGACTCTCTGGTGGATCGTTATCTCTACCTGGGGGCACAACAACCATGAAGGAAATCATTTATTTGTTTAGGTCATATGTGGGAAATAACCTATTTGATGTAGATTTTGCAGCATGAGCTGTAGCAACTACATCCCTTTTAAATGTCTTAATATTTTGTCTATTTCTATTTTTTGTTTGTTCAAAGTTAGTTACAAAATCATTGTAACAAAAATTAGGGTTTTTTGACACAATAGAATTTTTGAAAGGTGAAATAGAACTTGCAGTGATGTATGAGCTTCCACTTGTGGCTATAATAATTGCACCATGAGGATTAGTAATAGTTACACCCTGGCCCATTACAAGTGGAGTTTTTGGACTCTCAGAGGGTTTTGTCCTGAAGGTGTGGAAATTGTTAGACTCACATTCACATACAACATTGGTATTGTTTTCATAACCTTTTGCTTCTTTACATTACCTTGATCTCTAGGATACACTAATGTAATGCCCAATTGTAATGTTCTTTTCAGACCACTATTACTAACCATGCTATCTGCACTAGTGGGAGTGAAACTTTATTTAGATTGAATTTGATTGATTGAAAAAGGTGGAACTAGATTTGAAGCTGGAACAAATGAAGGTGCAAGGGTATGAGACTGAGTAGTATATTTTTTAGATGAACCTCCAATTACTGGTGTCGCACCACATTTTGGTGGAGTGGGTGTATCAATTGCATACCAATTCCCTTCTCTTGTGGGACCCAGACCACCCCTACCTAGAAAAAACATTTTTTCTATAATCTATGCCCCTTTGCCATATTTTTCTTTTGTGCATGCATCGACTCCAGTGGCAATTATTATTGAATATACATCAGCTGATGTGGTATTCATAGAATCCCCACTCATCCTCATTATAATCATTGTGATGTGCTTAATTCGAATGCTCCACATTCCACAAATCGCTAAATATTTCATCCTCTTCTGCATCATAAATATCTTTAGAGGTCTTTGGCTCATCAAGATTCTTCCTCATTTCCCAAAAATCAGTAATTCTGGTTGCAGTCCAATAATCATCTTTACAATGAAGTGCTAAGTTTTTTGAAATAGATTTTGTAGATGGTTGAGAAACTTGATGGTAGAAATTATAGGATGTCATGTACTGCAATTTTCCTTTTTGTTTGTGCAATGCCATAATTTGTCATGACAAATATTGTATTGAAATATTATTTTCAGTGACGTATTTCTCCATCTCTTTTTTGACCTCATCCCTGGACTCCATGTTTTTAAATTTTTCTATCTTGATGGCATACTGTCATGTTGACATTTGATTGCAGAGCCCCCATTTGCTCTAAGCTTTGTTCCTATTATGTTTAGTGGATCATACTGCTAGTGACTGTCAACAAAAAAGCAAAAAATTGAAAAAAAAAGCCTCTACCACTTTGAATCCTCTTCTCTCAAATGTGAACCCTCCCAATGAAAAAGGCAAGGAAGGAAATATCATTTTATTTTGCTGACCATTAAAGAGTAAATCTATGCTCTCCATTTTCCAAACATATTCCAATGTAAATACCCTCTTTGTAACATGTATTAGAAGTTTGCAGGGCTCTACCACTGAACCGTAAAACCTTAACACAGTGTAGTCTTTCATGAAGTACCACTCAGCCAATTGTATTTGACTTCTGAGTTGAATGCAATCTCTACAAGACACAAGAAATCTAGGCAATGGAGCGCCTATAATTTTATGATACATTGGTGCCAAAAATAACTATACACAATTGTTATAGTTCCTTCTTTTATCACTCATCCTTATTTTCCATTCATATATTGTATTTTGGACCCAACTTTGAAGCTTATTTGTCTGAAATATTGCATGATGCTTTGCTAAAAGAAGATAGCACAAGTAGGTTGTGAACCTAAGCATCTTCTGTGAACCTCTTTTAATCTTTAGTAATTATTCTTGCATGCAATGAACCGTGTGCTCAATAAAATTATATTTTACTGGTTCTTTTTCACAATGAATATGAAAAATAATTTCAATAATGTTGGCACCCACTTCTTTGTTACTATTCAATCCCAAACAAAATGCTAGCAAAGAAATACTATCCTGAACCCATTGCACAAAATATCATAATCATAAGGAGGCTTATAACCTGGATCCAGACTAGAACTGCTTGTTATTCCTCTGATATATGAATCTTTCTTTATTGCATCTATTTTTTCATAATTCTCTACCAACTTTCCCAGGTCAATGTGCACATTTGAGTTTTGTGCTTCAAAACCTATGTCCAACAGACTAGCAAATTCAGTCTTGGTTATCAACAAAAATACCTCCTGAGTATTTTTATTGACAACTGGCTTTCTATTTTAATCACAATTTTTGGCACGGAGCATGAAAATTTCTGGACAAGGGAATACTTGAAGTAATTCCATGCGTGTTGACCCAGCAACCCATGCTGCAATTTTATTTGTCTTTGCCTTTACCATGATGTTAAATGGACAAAATTTTGAATTCTTCATTGGATCTTTCCACATATTTTAAAGTCCAAATCTAATTTCCATGATTCCCTAATTTCCATGGATAACAAGATCAAAAATATCATGGAATTCATTAGTGAAACCTGGTATTTTAACCAATTTGTGGAAGTCTATTATCTTTGTTTCCTTTCTTTACCTTTTACTCGTAGCCTTGGTTTTTTTTTTCCCATCATGTACTGTAGTATAATGGTATTACTATTTACTTGTAGGAAAATTCAAATAATTCTACACAGGTGACAGTTGATCTCTAAGTTTTGTTGATCATTAGTGTTCCACACTTAATCATTTATCTAGGTAGTTTTTACCGGTCATCACTGCGACCGAGCTATCCAGTATAGGACGAGCTATCTAGCACAGTCATTTTTGAGTAGATAATATTTTCCAAGTCACACGATTACCAAGTTCAGTCCATGCTGAGTGCTAGAGTCTTTTTGTGCCGAGCAAGATAGTTTTGTTATGTATGTCATGATTGACACCAATCTCGAGGTAAACTATTTTGGGCCAACTTATCTAAGAATTTAATATTTTCAATGGGATAATTATGCATTTAATTATTTGATCCCACTATGTGGCATGGAACCAATCAGAAAACTTGATTGCCTAAGTGGCATAAGCATTTGATCCAGATCGTTGATCTAGATCTAATTGTCAGAGTTGTAAAGTATATGAAGATTTCTTCTTACCCTAATTTTAAGAGTATAAAGAGAAGGTGTATGCATACATGAGAGATGATCAAAGGGTTTTCTTGATAGAGGAAGCATAGATCTAGCAAAGTGAAAGTGCAGTGAGCAGCAGCGTAAAGATATATCAGATTATTAGATCAGAGAAGGTATTGAAAAGAGGAGATCCATTATCAGCATCAAAGTGCATATCAAAGGATCAGATCTTGAAACATTCTAACAAGTGTATTGTTGGACTGAATGGGAATTAGTACTGAGAGGGGAGGGGTGAATCGGTACCTCTATAACTTTTAACACTTTACTCAATTTATCATTAATGATCATTCAATTTTGATTTACCAACCATTACTGTTATTCTTTCTTATGCATCTATTGTTTGTTCACAATATTTACAATCATCCATAGAAACATTCATGAAATTGAAAAACACATAACACAAGATATGGTATTGCAGAAAAATCTTGTTAGGAAGTAAAAAATGTGGTGGGGATGGCACCCACAAAACTTCACTATCTGCAAAATGGAAGGGAACCGGTTAAGGATTACAATTTGATCACTTCTGATGATCTACCCTGTTAAGAGTATTAAGGTGGAGACCTGTTGAGATCTACCCTATTAAGAGCTTTAGCAACACTAATTTAAGTGTGCACTCAGTAATGAGATTTATAATAGGATGGTTAAGCCCACCTTTCTTGAAAGGATTTCATTAATGTACTACACTTGTTAGAATGAGTACAAATGTTGACCCGACTGTATGCAATCTACTATTGCTGATTTACAGATCCATTAAATTCTTTACAATAATGATATCACCTTGAGTGATTGATGAATACCTTTTCTCTATCTATCAGTAGCCTCTGTTCTATTCTTGAAAACTGATTTGATTCTATTTTTGTTCTTCTGCACGAATTCTCTGTCTGGTCTTTAGTTTCTGTTCGTGGCTACTTTATTTATTGAACAACCTCTTTTTTTCAATGGATTGAGAACCTATTTATACAAGTATTGACCTATCTTGGAATTCATGATTTACAATGTTAACTCTCAGATCCAAGGTTTACAACTTGACCTTGATCTTTAGTTTGCATGTTTTAAAACAGTAAAACTCATTAAAACAATAAAGATTAAATTGTTTCCTTCACACATAATGGATTTAAAATCAAATCAAGAAGTTATAAATACAACTTCAGTGATTTATCAGACGTGGAAAGTCAGATCCACTTTTTATAGGATGTAACTAACTGTCGGTTCTTGGTTGTCAGTTTGAACTTGCAGTCTGTCAGTGTTCCTTGTCTAAACTAGTCATTGGGTTCCCTGTATCTGTTGGGTTCCTCTCTTTGCTGTACTGTCGGGTAGCACTGTTGTTACTCGTTGAGTATCGTTTACCTTTTTGTCATCAGGTAACACTTAACAATGTTTGTCGGGTAACATTGGCATTGGATAGTGGTGTGCCCTATCTATCAGTGTAGAGTAAACCAATGGTGAAGATCATGTCTCTAAGTATACTAATGGAAAAATATAATGCCTTTAATTTTCCACTTTGACATTAGTATCAAAAACTTATATGTGCATAATACTGAAATTATTACACCATGTTTATATCCTTGTCATAATATGGCTCCCCCTTACTGTGTGCATCGGTATAGTGTATGTATATGTACATGTATGTATACTATCTATTCTCTAAGTGTACATTATTTCCCCTTTCTTCCACTATACATATGATTTCCTCTTTTAACTGAGGTGATGTACATATCAAATTCCCCCTTTCTTTGATACTGATGACAAAATGTACAACTTACAATATGCCAAAATTGTGACAAAAAATGTGTAACTTACAATGTGTCAAAGACATTAGAATGGGTAACTTTGATATCTTCCATTAGTTTCTCCTAATGTTATATCAATTGTTCTAGGGCCATGTGTTGTAGCTCTAGTCTGGCATGCATATCATAAATGTTGTCTAGTACAGACATTTCAGGGGTGGCAATTAGAGTACTTGCTTGTGTCATATTTTGTTGGAGGAGTGTAAGTGTCCATAAGATCTTAACTTGTAGCTTGTTGACCTCATCTTTGTATTTCATCTCCACAAACTGAATGTCCTGTCTTTGTTTCCTAGCCTGTATGATCTGTTTATTGTGCAATTTAAGTGCTTCTTCGGTGGTGGCTAGATTTTGTGCAATGTACTAAAGATCAGCATCTATCTTTGCTATCTTGTCGGTATACTCCTTAGTGAGTTGATCTAAAGTGCACAATTTCTTGATTAAGGTAACAACTTCTGATAAAATTGGGTTAATTGTACCATTCAATTCAGATAGCTTGACCTTTTTCAATGCAACTTCTTGGCTTATCTTCTCTGTGAGCTTGAATTCATACTTTTTTTCAAGTCTCTCTTCCATTGTCTTCTCAGCATCGGTATTTTGAGACGTTATTGCATCTATGAGTGTGACCAGTTGATCAATGATTGGAGTTTGTTGATCAATATTTATGTTTGGTATAATTTCTTGAAGTATATTTCTTGCTACTTCCAGTACCTTGGCCTCTTTTTCCGCTCTTTTCAACTTGTCTTGAATGGAATTTCTCTCACATAGCTTTGCATATTTTGTCAATGTTGTCGGATCCAATGTTCTTGGATCACAAACTAGAATCTCAATGATTTCATCCAGAGTTACTGGATTTTTATTCTTTCCTTTCTTCTTCTTTGAGATTTGAGGGGATGCAGATGTATGAACTACCATAGCTAGTTCATGTGTTTTCTCTGAATTTCTTGGGGAAGGTTTTGTCGATGATGCATCTTGTGTTTTCTGCTTTGTGGGCAACTGTCGGTTATGTGAAGACATCTCTTCATTAATCTTGGGTGTTTCTACAGAATGTGCTCCAATTTTATTTCCAATCTCATCCTTCTTCCCTTCTTCACCTTTCTTTGAAGGCTTGTCCCCTATTCCCTTTTGAGTGTTTTCTTTATTCTAATCAGTAAATGCATTCTTCTGATCATTAGTTGATGCATTCTTCTGATCATCAGTTGCAAATTTCTCTGTAGTAGTATCTGTTGTCTCTTTGGCTTCTTCATCACCCTTTTCTTTGGGTGTGCTTGTCTATTTCTCATTTGATCCCTCATTTCCCTCTAGTATGTTTATTGCCTTCATTAGGACAGGCATGTTACTTTGAGTTACTGCTTGGGCTTTGTCAGTATTGATGTCATACTTGTCATTTATTGCCTTGTCAGTAGTGACATCTTCATCCTTTTGTATATTTTGTGTAGGGTCTTGCACAAGTGGGTGCAAGATTGATTTTTCCTACATTTGTTCATCAGAAATGTCAACTATCTTGTCATCTGATGTCTTCAGTATTTGATGGCTTTGTTAATCCTTAAGTGTGATAAATATCACATCATCTTTCTTCTTCGGATCATTATCAGAATCATAATGAGTGATATCTTGGATATTATCATCCAAGCCTATATCTAAGTTAATAGGCTCATCATCACTTTCTTGATTGTCTAGAGCAATATGTTGAGGACTTGCATTATCTATCTCCTCCTCTCTAAGAGGTGTGTTTGTGAGAAGTAATTGCTTCTCAACACTTGTTGAATCTGCCAGTAGATCCAGGAGATGTCTCCATTTGGTCTTTGTCATTGAATCTAGTTCTATAAACTTTATCTCTAGTGATTTGGAAGCTCTTATTTTGGCTACAAATTTACTTGAGTGTTTCTTTAGTACTTCTTGTATTTCTTCAAACTTGGATTCAGGAGGCATCAGTCTTACAAGAACTCTTTCTCTTGCTTCTCTTTCTATTTTCAAGGCATATGACCACTGTTGGTATATCCTTTTACCTAGCTCTTCAGGTATTTTATTTAAAAATTCAGCAAGGGCATACTTGTTTTTAATCATTGATTTTATTACTACTTCCTGTATTTTATTTTGATCCTTTGGATTGAGTGTATCCCACTGCCTGATCTTTTTATCAGTCATTGTGCCATGGGTAGCAATTGATTTGGCAGCTTCATCTACCATTTGGTTTCTAAATTTCTTCTTCACTACATTTGGTTCATCATCTTTGGTGTCATCCAAGTTAGCCTGTGTCCTGACAAACCTTTTTCTCTTCTTTAGTGGTATGGTTTTGACAGGTTGTTGTCTTGTTCTTTTTGCTAGGTGCTTCCTTATATAGGTCCTTACTTGACCTTTCTTAAGTGGTGTGGTATCGGTTGTAGCAGTCCAACTTCTTGTTCTTTGCTTCTTTGTAGGAGGTGGAGATGGAGGTGCATCAGATTCAAAAGCCTCTATATCTGATTTCCTTTCTTTTAGTTCTTCACAAATGTTTCCCAATTTATCAGTTTCCTCTTGTTGATCCCGATCTTCCTCTTTAGTAACCGATAGAATCTTCTTGAGATTCTTAACCATTTTATCTTTCTTTTTAATAGTCTTCTTGACTTCTAGGCCATGTTTTATCTTAGATTTGGCATCCTCATATGTACCAAACCTTGGTTGTTTGTTATCAATGGGCTCATTGAGCAGTGCCTCAATTGCACTTGTAGCTAGATCAATATTGATCTCATAGTCTAATGGTGATAACAAAGCTATTCTTGGTACAATAAGTTTGATATGTGTGAATTCTTTGTCTTCCATGAAACATATCTCATCTTTGTTCTTTTCAACCAGTTGCTCAAGAATCCTGGTTCTTTCCATCATCTTTTCCTTGAAATCAAGGAAGTATGTAGACATGACGGACTCAAAGTTGTCTCCTAGTGACCTAATTAGTTCACTAATCTGTTGAGTTACTAGTTTGGTAGAGTCCCATACAACTTTTCCTACTGAGGGAAAGTATTCTTGAAAGTAGAAAAATGTACACATAATAAGTGATCCAAACTTACATGTGTTTCTCTTTGCAGACCTGATTTTGATCATATTCTCATAATATATTTTAGTAGGAGCTCACATAGATCCATCTAAATTCCTTTCGTTACAATCTTGTAAGCTGTGCTTACTGCTATTGCAGAAATGTTGTTCATTCTACTAGCCTAAAAAAATTTGTAACCAATAACACATGCACCAAATTTTAACTCTTCGTCAGTGATTGTGTTTACTTTGAGACCTCTGTTGTCTCCTTCTGCACTGGTGATTTTTGTAACTTATTTCATGGATGGATGTTTGTGTTCCCTAGGCTTGTTGGTTATCAGATAACCAGTGAAAGCATGAAGAAAATCCTTTGTTATTTGCTTGGGTTGGTCTAGACATAGTTTGTTGTCATGCATCCTGCTCAAGACTATCCTAATCCATTATGTCTTGAATTCCCTCGGGAAATGTAGGGCATTGGTTAACCCTTTGACCTCCAAGTGTTTGTGTTCTTCTTTTAGTTTTCCCTTGGCATCACATAGCTTCTTAAAAGCTTCATCCATTTCTAGATCACTTATCTCTGCGATCTTGCAGTGAATATAAGACCTAACATCTTCTATGAGGAAAACCCTGGGTGGAATTTTTTAAAATGCTCCATTTTCATTGGGTTTCGATGCAATCTCTAGACAAATCTTGTATTTAGGTTCTACACGTGCTATTCTTGATTATTTTCACTAGATTATTTTTTTCATTCTTCAACTTAGCAGTTCTTGACATAGTTGCCATTGTTTTTCAAGTGCTTAGGGTTTTCTTGAAATTAGGGCTTTTCTTGACAAAATAGTAACAAAATTCTTTCGGTGTCTTTAGTACTTACTTCAATTCACAATGGTGATGAGGAATCTATACTCTATGTGCTGAATTAATCTGTAGATGCTTCTTCTTTCTTCTCTTGAATAGCTTTTATGTCACTCTACTTTCTCTTTAAATTGCGGGTGAAAAATGAAGTTGTCCCGTCGACTATTTATAGAATTTTTGACCTAAGTCTTTGCAATAAATGCTCAACAATGCATCAAGACATGAAGACGGGTTTCATTGGGAGGATATTTCAAATCATTTTCGGTGAAGACATGATGCTTTGGTCAGTTGTTAACCATTTTGATTTTACCAATGGATATCGGTATTCTGTCACGACCACTTCTGAACTTTGCTTTCTTACCGACGGTCGTCGGGTTACACTGACAGTTTACCATTTTACTAGTTGACCAACAATTTCCGGTAAGTGTGAATAACTCATTATTGTGTTCACCGATGATTTTCGGTAAGTGTTTACCGATAGTGTTGCATTCTTGAATTGGTAACAAGTATAGTAGTATGCATCTTCAGTTCATGCAGATTTTGACTATCTATCAATTTATATAATGGAACTAATGCAAAATATAACTTGGTATAGTGCAGTTCCATACTTACTTGTTCAGCTCAAGTGGGGTTAGTGGTGTCACCAGATCCATTGGATGGGGTGTCACCATTTGCATTTCTTGGTCCAGCTTCATTATTGCTTGAAGCTTTTATCCACATTTTGTCTCTTGCCCTCTGGATATCTTCAATGGTGTTACCTTTGGGATATGTGCTTGTTTCTATCAATCTATCTTTACAATATTTCTTGAGATGACCAACTTTGTGATAGTGTAAGCATGCCATTTTGGGGTTTGACCAGCCTCTAGATATTTTGGTCCATGCTCTCATGCAGTTTATAGAAAAGTGACCATATCTGCCACATGTTGTGCAGTTTGTCCAAGATTTGTAATCCCATACATATTGATTACTGATTCTTTTTGGTTGATAATAAACTTCTTTACCTTTTCGCTTCCATGATTGCCTTTTCTTTTTCCAGCATTCTTTAGATGTGTGCCCATTCATCTTGCATGTAAGACAATATTTGTCCATGTAGGTTTCCTTCTTTTTCTTTACTATCTTGTTCTTGCATTCATAAGCCTTATGTCCTTTCTTGTTACATTTATAACAGAATCCTATGAATGAAGATGTAGATGTAGATTTAGGAGTACCTTTCATTTTACCTTTGCATGTATTTGATGTGTGCCCTT